>JANHAO010020156.1:0-12944 GCA_026873985.1 Saraca asoca | reverse complement strand
AAAAAAAGTCAAGATTTTTATTAAAAAAATTTAAAAAAGTTGGAAGACGTTACTGCCAGTAACGTCTTCCAAACAAAAATTAAAAAAAAAAATAAAAAAAGCAGAAGACGTTATTCACAATAACGTCTTCCAAAAAGCAACCCCCTGCAGGGGAATAGTTTTGCTGCCAACCCTGCTGAGGAATTAGTTTCTTTTTTTGCCCCTTGCAGGGCAAAAAGCCTCAACAAACAGACAATTGTGAAAAACCAAGGTTTTATAGGGTCCGCAGGAAAGTGAAATCGACCTTTTTGCACGAAAATTAAAAAAAATGAAATTGCTTTAAAATGAAGGTCTTTTCTTCTCACAAGCTTGCATCAGAGAATAGGAACACCTTTGCAAAGCCCTGGACATAAGAATAAAATAGTAGAAATTAAATTAATTACATATAGTCAAGAACGATACATTAACACCCGGTGTCATATTCAAATCTGTTCTTCTTTAATATTTTGTATTATAATCTAACACATACAGCTTATTATTCCTATTATTATAAAAAAAAAAACAAAATTTGACTATAAATAAGTTTGACAAAATAAATGAATATCCATAATTTCATCAAATTCATTTTTTTTATCTATTGAAATCTATCCATACAAACAGATTTAAAAACCCACCTATAAATATTCATTATCCATCCAACTTAATTTTTTATTTTAAAATCAAAATAAATATTTTTAAATAAAAAGTATATATTAACTTAAATAAAAAATAAAAGTAAAATTACATCTCCCTAAATCCCAATATAATCACACATTTTAATGAATTTAATAATTATGACTTATATTCATTTACTCATCTACATCCCATCTTTATTATCATCTATTCATATTCATTTTTTAAAGCGTAGATAAAATATTTTTAAAATATGATTTAAAATTTTAAATAATTATAATGGTAAAGAAATAATAATAATAAAAATAATTAAATAAAATAAATAAATAAATAAATAGATGAATTAAGTTTGCATATTTATGTATAAATTACGAGTTAATCCATGATCTTTATGAAATTTTAATTAAATTATAAATAAGTTATTGTCAATCCATCTATTAGTGACTTGATTTAAATCTATTCAAATCATTTATTTGTCTTCCTGACTACATATAATAAATGAACAAGAATAATCACCCATTAAATAAATGAATTCTTCTCTTCTAAAAACAAAATAGAATAATTAAATATATCAAATAAACATGAATAATAAAAATCTCATAAACAAGAATAATCACCCACTAATTAAATGGATTATTCTCTTCTTAAAAACAAAACATGATAATTAAATATATCAAATAAACATAAATAATAAATATATCATTAAAGAGCGTGATGTAATTTAGTTGTCCTATTTCATTAAGTGTGATTGTCTAGTATCTAGATCCACAAGTCATACTTCTGCACAGAAGTATATAAAAAGAACAGTACTCTCGGGTAAATGAGTGAGTTATCTGTGAATTACTTGAATTTGGTTTGTACAAAGACTCAATTTGACTAATATCAATTAATAAAATGATAAGTTTAAATATAAAATTAGATTCCATTAATAAATGAGTCAAGCATACTTGGTTTGTTTAGTGCACAAACTTGTTTAAAAAATAATATATATAGGATATTTTATATGTGATATCATATAACTATTTGTAAAATATTATATTATAATTATAATTATTATGTTTATCTTTTTATTGAATGATCTTTTTTAAATATTTAGTATCTAATTTCTTTTAAGTATAATGGGTTACTATTTGACTTCACAATTTGCACATATTTTAATAATATGAAGAATATAAAAATAAAATAATAATTTACTTTTATATGGAATTTTGAAATGTAAAGAATTGAACATATGAATTGTTTTGTATTATAAATAGAGATTATTTACATTCACTACAAGAATACATTGCAATTCCCACAACGTTTCCCACAATTTCCACATCGTTCAAAATCATGGGCAAAGAAAGGCTTTTGTATTACTATTTTTTTATTTTTCCACAATCTATGTCCATGATGAATTCAAAATTTGAATTTTTCCATGACAATATATAGTGGGAAAGCAAAAAAAGAAAATTACTCTTACCAATGACTGTTGTGGGAAAAAATGAAACACACCGTTCCAATAACTTTCTTGCAGCTTTTACCGTGGAAAAAAAATCATGAAAAGCTTATTATATCATGAACTCCTAGTGTCAAAATCCCCATTTCCCTCTTAATTTCTCTCATTTTCCTTCCCTTTGCCATTTCAAAGCTCCACCACAATGCAACCATTTTTGCCATCATTGAAGCTTGTTCCAACCATCTTTTGTGATCTTCTTGCTCTCCAATGAAGGTAAGCCATTTTTAATCTACTAATTTTCATTTTTTTGGCCTAAAACTTAAGATATTAAAGTAGATTTTTGATATTCATTTAAAGTTCATTGTTGAGGATTTCATATATATCTTTATTATTGCTTGTGCTATTTTAATGTTGAATCTATGTGTGTTATGAATGTTAGCCAGATTGGGTTTTTGAATTGAATATGTATATATTGTTATTAGTTAGGAATAAATTAGTTACATTGTTACTATTATTTAGTTGTTAGGAAATCTGGGTTAGGATGTTTTTGGATTGAATTTGGGATTAGAAAATTTTTAGTATGTTTAGAATAAATTAGAAGAAATAATAAATATGTCTGGCATAAGATTTAGAAGATAATAATTATATTAGGATAAATTAGAAGAAAATAACTTTAAGTATGTTTGTCTTCAAATTTAGAAGAAAATAGCTATATCAAGATAAATTAGAAGAAAATAAATTTAAGTTTATTTGGAATAAGATTTAGAAAAAAAAATAGTTGCATTAGGATGAAATACAAGAAAATAAATTTAGGTATATTTGACATCAGATTTAGAAGAAAATAGCTTCATTAAGATAAATTAGAAGAAAACAAATTTAAGTATGTTTGATATAAGATTTAAAAGAAAATATCTATATTAGGATAAATTAGAAGAAACCAAACTTAAATATGTTTGGCATAAGATTTAAAAGAAAATATATATATTAGGATAAATTAGAAGAAAACAAACTTAAATATGTTTGGCATAAGATTTAGAAGAAAATAGTTATATTAGAATAAATCAGAAGAAAATAAATTTAAGTACAATGGGAGTATAGGAGAATAGCTTCTAAATTAGATAAATAATAGTAGGAAATATTAGAAGAAAGTAATATTTACATAAAACTACTCTATATTAGTTGGAGAATAAGAAGTTGTCTAATAAGGAAGTAAAATTCTTCTTTATTCAAGTTTAGAGTAAAATTTTGAAGTAAAGAGGGAGATAGTATCTTCAGATGATAACTCCAATAGTGGATTGTGGTTAGGCCTCACTCTTATCATTTAAAGATGCTATATCCTTTTTCATCTCAAAATCTTACTTCGGACCTGGATAGAGAAACTTTTTACTTCTTCATCAAATGACTTCTTATTTTCCATTTAGTAAGAATTTCATTTTGTGTTTACTAAGAAAAAAAAAAGAATTTAAAATTAGTTTTGAATCTAAGTTATGGAAAATAATAGGACTTCATCTTAGTTTTCAGTTAACGTTAGGAAAAAAAATATTATTTTGAGTAAACTCCAATTTTGTACCTATAAAATTCAACTTTTCTCACTTTTTTTCGTGTGAAATATTTTTTTTATCAATTTTGTTCATGTGAAATAATAATGTGTTTAATTTCATCCCTTGAAAGATGAAAGTAAACAAATTAATATTTCACATGAGACACAATTGATAAAAAAATATGTCAGGGGATGAAAATGAAAAAAATGAATTTTACAAGGATGAAAAAGAGATTTTACTCAAAATAAGAATACTTGAAATTAGTTTTAAGATAATATTAAGAAAAAATAATAAAACTTGAAATTAGTTTTGATTTTTTTTTTCATACAAATATCAGAACGCAATTGTGCTACAAAGAGGGGAGCCAGTAAAGCCCCAAAAGACATGGTCATAGGGACCATTCCAACTTCATACATGACACCACTACACCTTCCTCTACCTCCATACCTTCTCCTCACCACCCTATTACACATCTTTTCTACCTTCCAGTATATTCACCACCCATCTCCACCCTTGACCCATACCCACCTCTCGAATCCGACTTCCAATAGTTAGTTGCAGCATCCTTTTCCACGATTCAACCTGCTGCATCTTTCTAATAACAAGTTCTTCACTTGCTTGCCATAAAGAAGGATATTAGGCTACGGATCAAGTGAAAGGGCCACATGTGAGTATAATTGTAATTATTTTTTATATTTTTTATTCTTTACTTATTACAATCAATCATGTACTATTTTTTATACGTCAATAGGTTCACCAATCTTACATCCACTGTATAGGCCATATGGGCCATCATTAAAAGTAAATTTGATGGTACATGGCTTACTAAGAGGGCAACGATCCTCGAGACAAGGGGTTTGTGCTGGAGGATGTTTAAGGTAAAAATCATAAATTTCTATTTTATTTGAGCAATAATTTTCTATTTGAATATAATAGACAATATTAATTTCAAGTGTTTAACAATATAAGTATAAGTGGACCTCGAGAAGAGGGTTTTTGGTGGAGGATATTTAAGGTAAAAGTCATACATTTCTATATTATTTGAATAATAATTTTCTGTTTGAATATCATGGATAATACAAATTCAAGTGTTTTCCAAGACAAGTATAGGTGGGATCTTCACAGTGGAGCTACCATCAAGAGGAATTTGACTCAAAGATGGCTAAACGGCTCTAGGATATGATAAAGAAGGCCCGAGAAAAGGCTAAAAATCCTGGATGAATCACTAAGGAGGCCTGGGGAAGGCTCACAAAGACTTGAAAAGTTCAAGACTACAAAAATGTCTATAAGCAAAACAAGAAAAACTAGGCTTCACCAATAGACAAGGATCACCTACCACACTAGTGGTTCCATCCCTGTCACTAAGCGTAAGAGACTTCTAGTAAGTATTCATACTAATTCAATTATAGCTTGGAGTTAACTTTCATTTTAATTTAATTCATATTTGTTAAGACTAATGCTTTGAAATGCAAGAGCATTCATTGGGGAGATTGTCCACCATCCTCAAGGTGTTCAAGTACACCCAGCAGAAAAAAGACAATAAGTGGTTAAGCAACTCTAGAATATGATAAGGGAGGCCCGAGAAAAGGCCTAAAGCCTCTATAGATCACTAAGGAGACTTGGGAAAGGCTCAAAAAGACTTGGGAAGCTTAAGATTACAAAGATATCTCTATATAGAACAAGAAGAACTAAGCTTCTACTAGCGGATAGGGACCTGCCTATCACATTAATTATTCTATCCCTGTCACTAAGCATAGGAGGCATCTAGTAAGTATTCATACTAATTCAATTATAGCTTGGAGTTAACTTTGATTTTAATTTGATTCATATTTATTAAGACTAATGCTTTGAAATGTGGGAGCAATTGTTAGGGAAGTTGTCACCATCCTCAAGGTATTCAAGCACATTGTTAACGGTGAAAATCGATCAACGAGTAAAGTCAAATATACCCCCAAACTATAAGTTGCAAGTGTATATATGGGCAAAGAAGAGATAGAAGAAGAGGAAGAATAATTAATATCAGAAGCTTTTTAACGTGATTAAGCTAAAGTTAGTGTGACCTCTACATCTATGATGGTTATATTTTCTTTTGTGCAATGGTTTCTCTATGTATTTTAGTAGAGTAACTGTACAGGAGTTCTCTCATTGTTTCGATAGAGTTTTTGCATGTATTTTCACTATCTATGTTACAATGATCTCTCCCCCTATCTATAGAGGTAGGGGGTTACAAGTATAATTTGACAAATTATAAAACTATCTTTTTCGCTACTAAGGGCAATAAATGCTTGATGGGTAACAAATGCTTGGCAATTCACAGTCGATTTTTGGAGGTTGATGTATCGATTTTAAGGGCTGACTTATTAATTCAGAGAATGTGCCTTTAGTTGATGACTAGACTTAGGCATTCCATACCTATGTTTGGGGCAACTCGTTAGGCAGTCCAAGCTCGTATTGGGTGACCTATTGGCCGTGCTAGTTGATCTCGCACTCAGGTTCAATTAAAGCGAGTCTTCTGGAAGATTGCTAGAGCGGCATGCTTCAACCAGTGAATTAGAGTTCACCCTCAACGAGCTAGAATCTCAGTCTTGTCCTGCGTCTTGAGCTCGCGGCTGGCAAACTGGTGCCTCTATTGAGCAACCTTAATTTTTTAGCTGATTTGGGCCTTTTTTTTGTTGGACTCGTTTCTTGTTGGGCTTTTACTAGCTCATTTTGCATTGCCCAAAAATACCTACAACACACACCCACAAAAAAAAAAAGACAACAAATGGGTGGATGAGCAATCAGAGAAAACTTATGTAAGTGTTTATAATTTTATTTATTTATATATTTTTGAGTTAACAAATTATTATGACATATCTAACTTTTTAATTTTTATTTTTGGTATATTACAACCACTCGAAAGGTTGTAGAGATTTTGTTCATCCAGTTCACTACAACCACCGCCTTCAATGCCTCACAACTGATTCCCAAGGCTAAGGAGGCATCTTGGGTTCAAACCGTAGGTGGATCAAACTAAAGCAGAATCTATGGCATTAGCATAAAGGCCCCCTTCATTGGCATCGAACACTCCACCTGCAATCCTTCCTTCTCCTCTAGGGCTAGCAATAAGAAAGAGATGGAGCATCAGGTCACTTTCAAGGAAAAGATTGCCCATAAGGAAGCAGCTTTTAAGCAAGAGCTATTGAGTCTTAACCACAAGATCGTAAGCCTTAAAAGGAAATGGGAGTAAAGTGAGCAGAAGTTGAAAACTGTCTTCAACACCCTGAACTTGTGTTTTACTATTCTTGAAGAGCATAATGACAGGAAGGAGGAGCAGCGGGACAAACAGGATTGCCAACATCTGAATAATTCTTGATTTTACGTTTTTCATTTTTTTAAATAATTTGTAAAATATTTTAATTATATTTATGAAAATAAATTTCATTTATTTCAGCATTATCAACTTCATTTTAATCAATTTCAATATTTATTTTTATTGTGTTTAATTAATTTTTAATATAATAATAAAAAATAAAAAAATATATTGTTATATATGAAAATTGGTTTGTACCGGATGGACATGCGAGAAGTCTAAAGAGCGACATATGATTGGCTCGAACAGTCCCCGAATCGCTATATTCTTCAGCTTGCATCGCGAGGCGACGTCTTCGACTCGCACTTGCACCCTACCCAAGCGAGTTTGACATTCCTATGTGTGCAACCCCAGATTGTGTGATCCGGGCCAACAGAGTGCGACAAGTGACCCGTACTCACCAAACAGAAGACTTAGTCTTTCTCTGCCTTAATGGTCGAATGGGACTCGCCTGTAAAAGACAATCTGTAGTAGCCGAAAAAGGATATGTAGTCTGTATATTCTGTCTTGTACATTAAATGTTGATGTAATGGATTTACTGCATATGTAATTATCATTATAACCTCTTCTCCTCTATAAATGTGGGAAGGAGCCTTCTGTAAGAGAGAGAGATCCAAGAACATAGGCAGAAACTCTGCCGGAGTGAAAAGAAAGAAACTGAGTGTTGTATCTTTGTAAGGAATACCATTACAATAATATACTACCATGGACGGAGGGTCTGATAATACCCAAATTTGGCCGAACCACGTTAAATAACGTGTCTCTTTCTCTGCTCTTCATTTCTTCTCTGTGTATTTTGTTGATTTATCTTGCTTGAACAGGAAAAAGGTCAGAGATTCCATAAGAATCCCCCTATTGGTCAGAGTTTGGATCGTTATCAAAATTCAACATTAACATTTTGGTGCCATCTGTGGGGATCTCACTTGTTCTGGTTCATTTCCTGCTGCAATAGCCAAAGGAAGAGCCATAAGAGCTTCAAATGCACAACCCCATCCTTCGGATGGCAATGTCTCGACGACAGACTCATCCACTACTCCTGTTATCAGAGCAACTGCTGGTGTCCCTCCAGCTAGCTTAGTCCAACCAGTTCCTGTCGCCAATGGCATCGGCGGACCGCTAATCTGCCTCCAACATTAGGGAAAACTTGAACACATGGTGGGAGAGCTGGCTAAGATAGTCGCAGCATTAGTGCAAGCACAAGCTCAGAATGTGCAAGGATGGGTTGAAATCGCTATAGCTGAAGTTGAGCACTCCAAAGAGACTGATTAGGAGCAGACTTTGCACCACCATCCACATGGCAGGATCACTGAACCAAGCCACCAAGTCTCTAGCCAAAGACTGGGGGGCTTTGACATTTTAGTGGAAGACCTCCTTCAGAAGGTCAAGCATCTGGAAGAGCACCCTTAGAGTCAAAATGATCAAGGTCGCTTTGAGGAGCAAACCCTATTTTCTAGAGAGATCACGGATCCCGTGCAAACTCAAAGTTCCAGCCGTTCCGTTGTATGATGGGGACAGTGACCCGTACAACCATCTGGTCCTATTCAACATCCAGGTGGACTTTCAAGCCTATAACCCCTTGATCAGGTGTCGCATCTTCCCCACTACTTTAGGTGAAGTCCCTCGAATCTAGTTTAGAAGCCTCCTAGCTCGTAACATTAGCTGTTAGGAGGAATGTTAGGAGAAGTTCCTAAACCAGCACCAAGTGCTGCGAAAGTAGCTCGTGCCACCATGCCATCTCGCTACAGTCTTCTAGGGCAAGCAAGAGATGCTGAAAGACTATATCGCCTGCTTCAGGCATGAGGTCAACAATGTTAAGAAGCCCTCAGATGAGGCTATCCTGACTGCTGTCTCGACAGGACTTCGTAGAGATGGAAAGCTGTTCAAGAGTTTGTACAAGTCCCTAGTTGGCAACTTGGGTGAGTTCTATGAGTAGACCACAAAACAAATCAGATGGGATGAGACCTTTGGCCCACAGAAAATCGAAATGAGTAGCTCAACTTAAAGCAAGAAGAGGAGTAATCGTGGGAACAGGAATGACGGCTCAGAGTGCCAGCTCGCTATGAAGAGCAAAGGTGAATGACCCCATTCTCGGGTTGTCATAGTACTTATAGCATCTTGTCAAATGCTTAGGACAAGATCTTTGCAATGGAAAGGGATAAAGAGGACTTTGGAAAGCCTCCACCCTTGAAAACTCCCAGCAAGTCCAGACTCAATCGAGTGAAATTCTATACGTACTACAATGAGTTTAGGCACGTTACCTTAGAGTGTTGGGTGCTGAGAGATGCCATAGAGGATCTCATAAAAAAAGATCAACTTCAAGACTACATTGTGCAACTTTCCAGGCAATGGCTCGGACCATCCCGACGGGACACCGAGCAAGAGCAATCTCCTACTATCAGAATGATCTTATAAACTCTTGTACTCTTTTGTAAATTATGTAAATATTTTGAATACAACTACTGATATTAAGTTTTCTTCTAACAGGTGATTCACCTAACTGGCACCCTTTTTATTTGGGCACAAAATCACTCTGACCATAAGATCGGTCACTCATTTGGGTATAAGATTGCCCCAGCCACAAGATTGGCCAACTTTAATTTTGTAACTCTCATGCAAATCAATTATGTCACAGCTCTCATGCTCACTTGTTAATCTCACAATTCTCATGCAAATGTATCTATTTAACCATGAGATCGGCTCGAGCACGAGATCGCTCACTTATTAATGTCACAGCTTTCATACGAACTTAATTATATCACAGCTTTCATGCAAACTTATCTATTTCACCATGAGATCGGCCCGAGCACGAGATTGTTCACCTGTTAATTTCACAGCTCTCATACGAACTCGATTGTTTCACAGCTTTCATGCGAACTTACCTTATTATTTAATGATTTCCATACTAACTGGTCTATTCATTTGGCCACAAGATCGGCTCAAGCACGAGATTGCTCTAGTTCATAACTCTTGCTATCTCCTGATTATGTGCAGGTCGCACAGATTGGTCAAACCAAAATGCTTACATAGGAAACAGAAATAACAAATAGAAATTGTAAAGAGAAATTTTATTCATCAAAAGACCTCAACGAGGTAGATATACATCAGAAAGCCCTGAATGTAGGCTAATCAAAATACAAAAGGAAAAACCTATGACTAAGAAGAGAGACCAGCCATAAAGGGTCGTACTCTGGCTGACTAGAGCCCGTGCGCCACTGGGGTCCTGAACTTTCTTCTTCTAATACACAATCAGCAGCGACATCATAGCTTTTTATTTTCTCCATCCTTTAGCTCCTTTTCTGGTTCGTGAAGGAAACACATCGTGAAGCGTCAAGAGCTTGGCTGGCTAAACAACTGCCTCACGGCGGGGTCGAGAGGACATAGTCTGAGATCCATATGAGATCTCTTTATGTTAGCAGAGAACCCAAATCTTCCAAACTCTCTATACAGCAGACCATACATGCCTTTTTGAAAGGCTAAAGCGCCAGAAACGGTGGTGGTTTATCAAGAAATTCTATGGTTTGCTCAGTGTGGCATTAGAAGTGATACCCTTCTCCTTACATAGAGTCGAGGCCGACTCCATCGAAGAATCCAAATTCATTCCCCCTAACTACTGACATTAATGGCCTCCGAAAAGGCTAAGTTTGACTCAGCAATAACTGTCGGACACGTGCTATGAGAAGCATGGCCTAGAGCAGATGAAACGATAGTCTCGGGAAAAGACTAGCTGATCAGAAATCGAAAAGTTTCAACTCCCAGCCTGCAGCGCGAGCTAAGAGTTGGAGGGTTTATGTTATATATGAAAATCTGTTTGTGCCAAATAGACATGCGATAAGTCTAAAGAGTGACATAGGACCGGCTTGAACAGTCCTCGAATCGCTATATTCTTCAGTTTACGCCACGAGGCGACGTCTTCAACTCGCACTCACACCATGCCCGAGCGAGTTTGACATTCCCATGTGCATAACCTCATATTGTGCGATCCAGGCCAATAGAATGTGACAAGTGACCCGTACTCGCCAGACAGAAGATTTAGTCTTTCTTTGCCCCAACGGTCGAATGAGACCCGCCTGCAGAAGACAATCTACAGTAGTCGAAAAAGGAGATTTAGTCTGTATATTCTGTCTTGTACATTAAATGTTGATATAATGGATTTACTATATAATTACCATTATAACCTCCTTTCCTCTATAAATGTGAGGAAGGAGCCTTCTGTAAGAGAAAGAGATCTGAGAATACAGGCAGAAACTCTGCCGGAGTGAAAAGAGAGAAGCTGAGTTTTATATCTTTGTAAGGAACACCATTACAATAATACACTACCGTGGACGTAGGGTCCGGTAATATCCATATTTGGCCGAACCACATTGAACCCTATGTCTCTTTCTTTACTTTTCCCTTCTTCTCTGTGTAATTTGCTGATTTATCCTGCTTGAACTGGAAAAATGTCAGAGATCTCGTAAAAATCCCCCCGTTGGCTAGAGTTTGGATCATTACCAAAATCTGACGTCAACACATACATCTATACTTTCCCACAATTTATGCAATAAGAAAGCAATAAAACATTTTTTTTCATGGCATCCATGGGAAATTTTTTTGACCATTCCCATGGCTAGTATCATGGGAAGCTTTAAAAAAAAATAATCTAAAATCATATGTGTCATGAGAAAATTTATCCATATCTCATTTTTCTATTGTTATTAAACGATGGGAAATACTATGGGAAGATATTATACCATGATATTGACTATGGGAAATTGCTTGCATTCTAGTAGTGATTTTATTGAATTTATTTATTTTGTGAAAAAGAATAAGTGAGATAAATAAGATACAAGAGTCAAGCTTGAGCTTAACTCATTTATAAATGAGTCAAGCTTAAAATTAGTTTCATACTTATTTATTAAACAAGCCAAACTTGAGCTCATTCATTTATTAAAAGAACTAGTTTAAAAATGTTGAAGCTCGCTTTAACTCATTTACACCCCTCCTAGTGTATAGGTAGAAGTACATTGAATTCTTTGGTGACAAGGTGTGTTCATCTGCGTTAATAAAAATGTTGACTGTAATTTTTAAATTTTACCCATAATAAAATATTGAGGCAAAAATTATTTATCTATTTCTTTGTTTACTAGTTAAACGAGCATCGACTTTATATGTGGTTATTTCAATTGTGGGAAGGATCACTTTTTACAATAAAAAAATTGTGAATGTTTTTATTTACAATAGAAGTATGTATGTTGAATTCTTCAGTGAAAAATGGACAAAGTGGCAGAGTCAAGCATCCCATGTGTTGTTAAAAATGTTGAAAGTAATTTCCAAATTTTATTCCCATAAAATATTAAAATATAATAAAATTATTACTCTATTTCCTTATCTACTGTTTAAATGAGCATGAATAAAATATTGAGATATAATAAAATTATTTCTCTATTTCCTTACTTATTATTTACACTACAAGAATTCTCCGGATTAGCGAGGGACAATTCCCTCGCTAAAAGTATATCCTCCGTCGTTAAATGGTGTTTTTGCTACGGAAAGCTCCCTCACAAATTTTGTTGCTAAATTCACCATAGCTAATTTAGCGAAGAAACAGACATTCCGTCGCTATATATTAGCGAGGGACATTTTCTGTCACTAAATGAAAACAAATTGCTCGCTAAAAGGTTGAAAAAAGCCTTGATAAACGCCGATTTAGTGAGAGCTCAGCGAGGGATTGTGCCGTCACCGGTTTAGTGAGGGCTTAGCGAGGGATTTGCCGTCGCAAATTTAGCGAGGGTGCATTTCTATCGCTAATTGTTTGAATTCAGAGAGGGCCGTTTCCCTCGCTAAGTTGTCGCTAATTGTGTTTTAGTCAATTGAGTTTTAGCGAGGACTTTGTCTATCGCTAATCCGTCGCTAAAAGGTTGCAGAAACCTCCTGCCACCTATTTTTGAGGACATCCTTTTACATACAAAAACCTGTCATTACA
>JANHAO010020155.1:0-12948 GCA_026873985.1 Saraca asoca | reverse complement strand
AGATTCAAAAACACTAAAATATATTGTTAGATAATAATTATTTTTTTCAACATTAAAACCAATGTGTAGCTTAGAGTATTCTAGTCTAACAATCTCTAAGGCTAACACTTTCCATGAAAATGTGATAGTCATGACTTTTTATACCAAATATCTTGCCATTGCTTACATTGATGCACCTATCTAATTTGGAGGCATAGTTATCAAGCATCCTCAACTCCTTAACTCACTTGTACATTACCCTTTTCTTATCCAAGCTCAAGGTGCAACAAGTTTTAGGTTTATATATTTTTCTATTTCTAGCTTCTTGAAGTCCCAACTCCTTTTTTCTATAATATGTTGTTAAATCCAACCCCTTGATATTATCTTTGGTTTTCCCCTTAACATTCATCATTGTATTAAGTACATTATTGATAACTTTTTTCTTTATATGTGTGATATTGAGATTGTGATGGAGTAAGTTGTATTGTCAATATGGTAGGTCCTAGAATATGCTTCTTTTAGTCCAATTATGATCCATCACATATCCTAGCATCTTGATTAGTCAAGTATCAATGACATTTAGAATGATATAAACCTAACCAAAAACTTCTTTATTAGTTACCCACAGAGGAGGTTTAGACCTCTTTATTCTATTTTTCATGAATTTGTTCTTATTCTTTCTACAAGGATGGTCATATGGTAGAAATTGCTTGTGACAATTGAACCATGTTTATTTCCTCACATGCTTTAAGGTGAATGCTTTTGTGCATTCCATACATATTGGGCATGCTAATTTTCTAATTGTTTGCTAACCTAACAATATCTTATATGTAGAAAAGTCATTTATGGTTCACATTTGTGTCACATTTATTTGAAAGTTTTGCTTTATTGAAATGTCATATGTTGGAACATCATTATTCAACAAAATAAGTAATTCATCTATTAATATCTGCATGAACATATTAATTTTACTCTTAGGATTTTCTAGACCTAGGATGATCAAGGTTAAGAACGTATATGGAGTGCTCATACACTTATCTGGAGGTAAATTATATGCAGTGACTATTATTAGCTAACAAGAATACAGTGTAGCGTTACGACCAAATAGCATCCATCAGAGTACAACCTAAGTCTTACATTTTGAAGATCAGTTACAAACACTAGATAAATTTGGTCAATCTTTTTCCAAGCTTCTACATCTAAAGGATGATACAAAATGCCTACATCCTTTTAATTCTCATATCACAAATTTTACATTTTCTTTCAAATTTAGCCTTCTTGTAAAACAAAATGCATTCTTTCACACAATGGCCTACTTTAAATGTCCAAATCCTAACTTTTTCAGTAACTTTCTTGTTTCATAAAATTAGGAGGAATAATATGTAACATCACAAAATTTTTAAACTTTATGTAGAATTAAAATGGCTTTTCAAAAAAATTTGAAATCTTATTTTAGAGAATTTTGGAACTATAAAATTTGAGTTATGAGAAATCCAAAAATAGTAAAAATTGAATATATGAATGTTAGAAACCCTTTGAAGATCAAAGAGTTGATTAAGAATGTTGAAGGAGCAAAATTTTTAATTTTGAAATTCTATTTTCAGAAAATGAAAACTTGAAAAAATTTGAAACAAGGGTTATGGATATCAAATGAGCATAAAATCATAGTCATTATGAAGAAATTTAATTTAATTAATTCATATTAAAATTTCATAATTTTTAGAAATTAATAAATGTGTGAAATTTGAACTTGAAAGGGAAAAAATTATTCAAAAAGGGAAATGATTCACTTGTAAATAGTGAGGAGTTAACTTAATTTTCCCCATAATGCCTTCCTTTAGTCGGTTCACTCTTTCCTCTTAAGCCATTCCAGCACACAAGAATACTTCTTCATCTTCCTCAATAAATCTTTAATTTCTCTCTTCAAAGGAACTCTTAATCTTACTTGTTATTTTCTCAGATTTTTATTGTTGAATCCTTTCATCTTCCTTTTTATTTTGGGATCAAAATCATATTGATTCATTGAGTATAATTTAAGTCATGAATTTTTGAAATTTTCTATCACTATTCATGGTATTGTTCAACCCATGAATTAATCCAGTTTTTCTAACATTTTAAAGCTTAAATATATTAGATAGAACCTTATTCATAATAAAAGAATCATAATTTCATCTTATATGATTTGTTAACGAGAGAAATATTTGAAAGAATGATTCAAAACTAATATGCTCTTATTATTTATCTTGAAGAGCTTAAATGATTCTGGGAAAATAATTGAAGTTTCTTGTGTCCTAGTTGCTAAAGTGAGTGATTGTTACCATTCTTATGAATTATGTTGTGATTATTGCATGGAATCTATTGATTTATGGTGGAAGTTGATGAAATGGGTTTTGGATCCATATGTGTTATAGGTTAAACTAACTTTTTGTTTTGTCACTAAAAGGAACCTAGGGTGTTGTAGGAGAATATGTTGGAAGGCCAACTAGAGAGTTGTAATTATATTTTGGAAAAGTTTAGAATTGATTTTAAAAGAGACATTTGCTTTAAAGGAGGTTAGAATATTTCCAATGTATTTCTTAATGGATATAAGTTCCACACAAACTGATGGAATAAAAAGCAACAAATAATTAATAGTGGAGTATGCATGAAGGACATAGAAAATGTCACAACATGATGTGATTTCTCTTAAAGATGCCCATAGATCTATCTCTAATTCAGCAATTTAACACCCAAAATTGAAAGAAAAAGAAAGATATTCACACCACACTCTAGAAAGATAGAAAGAGAGTTATATGCGATGAAGATTGATGCCATAAAGAGAAAACTCTTTAGTAAGTCTTGAAGTTCTAGAAAGAATCCTAAGAGAGCACTTGCACAAGGAAGATGACTCTTCAACTATCAAATTCACTAATCTAAATGTTTGAGGGAAACATGCCTCCCCTCAAAGCAATTAGGCTCTAAAATGGGCTGGGTTCAAGTCCAAACAATCTCAACTAAACACCCAAACAAATAACTAAGCAAACAAGATAAAAAGACTAATAAAAAAAGGATAAACAACTCAGCCAACAAGGCTAGCTAAAAATTAGGCTGCTAAAAAGCCCACAAAACAATACAAATCTAAGTATAATAACACAAAAAAATGGCCCAAACATTATGACAAGGTCAAATCTAGATAAAAATCCTAGGTCAAATTGACAATTAATTTTGGGACTCTAGATGGCAAAATTGGCTTTGGGTTTGACATAAAAGTTGTAAAGCTTTCTCTTAGCTTTCTAAGCATATAAAGATCAACCCAATTTGACATTTGGAACTCAAGTTATAGGCTAAAAACTAAAATAGTGTCAAAACCTGAGCATTAAGCAATTAATTCAATTAAGCTCCAAATCATGACA
The DNA here is from genome assembly GCA_026873985.1 of Saraca asoca. Taxonomy (NCBI): domain Eukaryota; kingdom Viridiplantae; phylum Streptophyta; class Magnoliopsida; order Fabales; family Fabaceae; genus Saraca; species Saraca asoca. The sequence goes on along the minus strand of JANHAO010020155.1, from coordinate 9,577 downwards.
GAATCACAAAATAAGGCTAATTCACTAAAATAAACTTAATTAACATTCAAGAAGGTAGAGAATGAGAGGAAATAAAAGTAGTAATATTTGTTCCTCATTAATCCCTTGAGTGGTCCCTTGGTAGATGCAAACCTTTTTAGTGAGTCTTAGCTTAGTCTCCTATTTTCACATCACTCCATCCCTCTTCAAAATAATTCAACCTTGAATCAAAACCTACATCAAAAGAAGAGAGGTTATGAATATTAAAATTGGCACCAACATTAGAGTCACCTAATTCAAACACTTTGCTGGCTTGTTGTGCATGTTGTTTTACTCCTCTTGATTATAACAAGCCATGGGGTATGTCCTTGGAAAACACATGGTCATAGCCTTGAAAAACCTTCTTACAAACATTAGGACAAACATTAGTTTCATGATTAAAATTCAAATAAGCTTCTTTGCAAGTAAGACCAAATATAGGTTGAACTATGTACATGGCTTGCCTTACATCACTAGTCTTTGCAAACACACTCCACTTCTTTTTTTTCTTCTTTCTCATTTTCTCTGGACTCTTTTTCTTCACTTATTTTCACTTTTTCTTATCTCTTTCTCTCTTTTTCTGTACTCATTTTCTCTTTGTCTTCTCTCGTTCTTTCTTTTCTCATTTTATTTGATCTTTTAGAATTTGATTGGGGGCAAGGGGTACAAGTTTGATGGTCTTGTTGTCCTTCTTGAAACTATACCAATTGAGGTAGCCATAATGTATGACATTTCTATCAAATTGCCATGGCCTACTAAGCACAATATGGGCAGCATGTATAAGGACAATATCACATAAGATTTCATCTTTGTTCCTCCCAATAGAAAATAAGACTAACACTTGTTTTGATACCTTTACCTCCCCACTTTCATTCAACCATTGTAGCTTGTAAGGAGTGGGATGATTTAGGGTAAGCAAGGCTAACTTTTTCACCATGATTGTGCTAGTAATATTTGTACAACTTCTCCCATCAATAATTACATTGCAAACCTTGCCTTGTGCATGGCATCTAGTCTAAAAAATATTTTCTCTTTGTTCTTCAACCCTTTCCCTAACTTGGGCATTCAAAATGTTTTTCATAATAAGAGTCTCTCCTTCATCCACATCTTCAATGGCTCCAATGCTCTTTTTACCACCTGAAAGAGACTTCTTGGGACATTCACAGGCATAGTGTCTATGACTCAGACACTTAAAGTACTTGATGCTTCTTGGTTTTTGTAGTACTTCAACTTTGCTTTTGAACTTCGAATCTTCTACCTTAGACCTTGAGGAAGTTTTAGCCAAGGGCTTCTTGAAAGGTTTGACATCCCTTTGAACATGTCTCTTGTCCTCATTTGCCTTCCAAAAGGAACTTGGTTGATGAGCAAGCTTGGAAGAAGTTCTTCTTCCATGAAATTTTATCCTATATTCCTCCTTTAAGAATCTTTTGGCAAGGACATCAATCTTCATATTCACTTTTTGAAATTGTTGTTGCATTGATCTTAGAGTCAACATGATTTCATTGAGTTCCACCTTTCATCTTTGAGAACAAATAAAATTCTACAAAACAAACATTACGAAAGATATGGACCCTCACCAAGTCACACCCTCTTTAGTGTTTTGATCACTCCACTCATATTTGTTTACACAATTAGGCTTTTATACTCAATTATGCTCATACACTCTTGCCTTTTACCATTTTAGTCCTCTTCTTTGAGTCCTATGAGAACTAAGTGACAAATCTTGGAGTTTACACAAAGTAGCAATCAAAATCACTTAACACTCAAGCTCTAAAATGTAGCATGAACTAATAATATAAACAAGCAATGAATGAACAAGAAACAGAAAAGGAATCAAACTACAAAAGGGAGCAGAATTTCAGCCAAAGCAGGGGAATTCTTAGGATATTGTAGAAAAATTTCAGAGAATCCAAGGGAAAATAGGGAAAATGCAAGCAGTTGCACAACAATTTGATTTCTAAGCTTTTATTTTGACCATGCAATCCAAAAAAAAACATATTCAACTTAATCACAAAGGAAATTGACTCAAAACAACTCTCTAGATTGGCTAGGAATTAGCTTAAAATGTTGCAAAAAAAAAAAATTCTTTGTTGGATGGCATTTGTTCCTCTTTTCTTGTGATTTTCTTTTTCTCTTTTATGTGATTCTTTCTTGTTTTTCTTTGTTTTTTTTTTTTGTTTCTTTTCTTTGTTTTGGCCTTTCTACTTTTTGTTTCTTCACTTCTCTTTTGCTTTTTCTTAACCAAAGAACATGATGTCTAGAAATTTTTGTGTTTTAGGACTTCGCAAAAATTTTTAGCACACCAAAAGACACTTTAATTCAATAACAATTGGCACAAATCAATTTTCAATTATATGTACTCAAAATGAATATGTTTAAGGTGTGAAACATAATAGAAAAATAAGCTAGGATAGTAGTAAAAATTCTAGAGAATTATTGGCCAAAGTTTCAGCTAGCAAGGGAAAAATAGGGGCAACTAGTTTTGATGCAACTATGGGAGAAAAATGGTTCCAAATCACACCAAATGTTATGTGATTCGGTCCCACACAAGTTGACACACAAGAAAAAGGGCAAATGGACACTAAAACAAATCAACAAACACTTGAAATGCAATAAAGAACAAGAGGAAAATTCTACAGAAATTTTAGCAGAACCTTCACCAGAACAAGCAAGGAAATGAAATTGAAATGAAGCAAATTATGTAGAAAAAAATTGACTTAGACAAAGCTAACATCAATCACTTAATGTGCAACAAGATTATAAATTTTTTTTGCATAAAGTTGATGCAGAAATATGGCAAAAACCAAAGCTAAAGTACAATTAGCAATCCACAACAAAAGCAGAATTTTTCGACAAGCAATTACAACTCATTTGAACACCGATTGATTAAGCAATTGAACTAAAAAATGTACCACAAAATTCAGAGATGTTTAGCATGAAACAAGAGGAAATTGAAGCAAAAAACATGGGAATAAGAAGAGATATCACTTGAATTGGAAAAGTCAAAGCTTTGATACCAAATTAATGTGATCTCCCTTGGAGATGCCCATAGATTTATCTCTAATTCAACAATTCAACACCCAAAATTGAAAGAAAAAGAAGGATATTTATGTAATGCTATAGAAAGATAGAAGGAGAGTGATAAGTGATGAAGATTATTGCCACAAGGAGGAAACTCTTTGATAAGTTTTGAAGTTCTAGTAAGAACCCTAGGAGAGCACTTGCTCAAGGAAGAAGACTCTTCAATTCTCAAATTCACTAATTTGAATGGTTAAGGGAAACATGCCTCCTCTTATAGCAATTAGGCTCCAAAATAGGCTAGGTTCAAGTCCTAACAATCCCAACTAAACACCCAAACAAATAACCAAGCAAACAAGCTAAAAAGACCAACAAAACAAGGCCAAACAACTCAACCAACAAGGCTAGCCAAAAATTAGGCTGCCAAAAAGCTCACAAAATAATACAAATCCAAGTCTTAATTCACTAAAAAATAAGGGAAATAAAAGGGAAAAACAGCCCAAAACAAAGCCAAAAAGGTCTCAAAAGTGATCCATACAATAATATAAAATAATAGCCTAAACATTGTAACAAGGTCAAATCTGGATGGAAACTTTGGGTTAACTTGACAATCAATTTTGAGACTCCAAATGGTAGAATTGGCTCTACCCTCAATATGAAAGTTGTAGAGCTTTTTCCTAGTTTTCGAAGCATATAAAGATTGGCCTAATCTAACATTTAGAGCTCAAGTTATAGGTCAAAAACTGAAATAGTGTCAAAATCCCAACATTAATCAATTAATTCAATTAAGCTCCAAATCTTGACCAAATCACAAAACAAGGCCAATTCACTAAAATAAACTCAATTAACATTCAAAGAGGCAGAGAATAAGAGGAAATAAAAGTAGTAATATTTATTACTCATTAATCCTTAAGTGGTCCCTTAGTAGATGCAAACCCTCTTGATGAATCTTAGCTTGGTCTCCCATTTCACATCATAATAAGGCAAAATGACTTTTATGGCATTCTTAAAGAAATTGTACAACTTGAATATCTAGAATTGTCAATCAAAAGGGTGGCACTTTTTCGCTATAATTGATTTGATCCTATATTAAGTTGTGGTATGAGATTATAACCTTAATATGGCATAGTTGAAATCCAACATACAAGACAATATGCTAAGTATAATACCTTCATCATTGCATAACAAGCAACATAAGTGTATTATGCACTATACCCACAAACAAAGAAAGATAAGCAAGGTTGGTGGATTGTTATAAAGATCAAGCCTCATGGAATGGTCGAGGATAATCATATAGTGGAACATGCTTAACTGGTGATCATATATCATATACACCTCGATTGATTCCAACAGATGATTTCATTGTTAGCTTTTATAACGAAGAAAGTAGATACAAGGAGCTGGATGAGCTAATAGATGTAGAATAAGAGAATGATGTCAACAAAAATGAAGATGAGGAGAAAGATGATGTAGATGATGAATCCAAGAAATGAAACTACCATTTTATGTGTGAATTGTTAATTTGCTACTTATATATATGAATGCTAAATTACTTTATTCATATTTCAATTTATATGATTATTTGTTAATTATGTCATGTATGAATATTTACATATGATAGGCCATAGAGGTTCTGGAAGAAGAGATAGAGGATAGTAGTCACAGCAACGAGCTTCCCCCAATGATTCCCCTAGTAGCAATTTGTATGCGATTGCCAACTAAAGCTCCTTAACTGTTATTCTTTCTGGCTACACTTTCTTGCCCATATTGAGTTAAACATCTAGCTAGATGGAGCCACCTACACAAACATCGATACAGATGTAGCTAAAGCAATAGTAGGCCCCATCCTCAGAGATAGTTATGACTCCTTCACAAATGGTGCCCTCATTTTCCAGAATAGCATCTAGCTCTAAATAGCCTTGATCTCTTGTGGTACCTATACTTAGTCTTAGGGAGACCATTATGTCATACAGGATAGAATATGTATTTCTGATTAATTTTTTTATTATATTTATTTAATTTCATAACATTATTTATTTTTATTGGTTAATTAGTTTTTCCCGACCCATGAGCTAGTAGGTATTATACACCATATCATTATGAGCAAGTATGAAGATGTATTACTTACATGGAAGAGTATTCCAAAGCCCACCCATAAGATATTATATACGGAGTTTGGGGCAAAGTTTCAATACTTTGTTTATAATTTAAATTTCTTTTTTTAAATTGTATGCTAACTATTTGGTGCTTTTCGTGCTTTTTAATTGCAAAAGTATTAGAAGTGGAACCCTTATTATGAGATGGACATGTGGAAAAACCTTAACCATAAAGGTTCTAACAAAATGAAATATATGATCGATGAAATGCAAAAGAAGAAGCCTACTTAGCCTAACTAGATCAGAGATGAGGAGTGTGAAAGCATTCTCAAGTATTGAGAGGATCCTATATTCAAATTCAAGTTCAAGCAAAATAAGAGGAACAAAACCTTAGATACACCTAGATAGGGTTCCTCCTTGCACACAGGTGGATCTATCCCCATATCATAGCATAGGATATGCATGGTAACATTATTTTAGGTTAATGTTATTATGCCATTTCAATATAGTTATTTGTATCCATGAAAATTTCCATGTTGTACAGATACATGAGATTGGGGTCAAGCTACCTAAAGACCACCTATTTTGTCACACTCACACCCAGAAAGGTGACTAATAGATCTTACCTTGAGCTACACGATCTTATGTAAGCAGCTTCTCTTAATTTACATTTTTGTTATTAATGTATTATATATTTGGTTGTAAAAATATTACAATTTTTATAATATCAAATAATTAATTATTTTAATTTGTAGAAAAATTTCAACAAAAGAAAGGAAAGTTTAATGTAGACTTAGGTGCAAAGAAGTGAGAACTCTGGGGACACAGCTACTGATTTGGCAAAGCCATCTGATCATGATTTGTGGATGGACATCATTGGCAGGACTAAAATGGGATGGGTTTATTGTTTAGGGTCTAAGGCCACAGTGGGGATGGTTGCATTGGTCGTTGTAGCCTATTTCGACAACGTGTCACATTTAGACTACCATCAACAGCAGTAGAGTCAGACTTTGTTGATGCCTTCTTCTTCATCTCATCCTCATTACTACTATCATCAACCTCCTGCCTACTACCAATTTTCTCCTCCTTATGTGTATCTAGCTCCACCATTGTAGCAATTCTAGCCAATGATTTGACCTCTACTAATCAGAGGTTGTCATAGACAACTGCAACAGTAAGACACTTCAGATCCAGAGATTGATGATTAGTTTCTCTCTAACAATCCTAGGTTATAATTACGTTTTTTATGTTTTATTTTAAAATATGTTTCATTCATTAATTTAAATAATACAATTTATAAATTATTTTACTAATTTTATATATTTATACCTATTCTTGGACATTTATTTTAATTTTTTATTATAATTATATATCAATTTTTAGATTTTGAAGTAAAAAAAATATTAAAATCAATTTTTAATACTAATAAAAAAATTTTAATAAAACTTTAAGAATCAAAGATTATATCAAATAATATTTTTTAAAAAAACAATTCCTTTTTCTAACAAATTTTCGATGGATTTTCAACAATTTTTAGATGAAATTTTTGATGGATTTCCAGTGGAAGTTCTAACGAATTTATTAACTGATTTATGATAAAGTTTTGGATTTCCAACATATTACTAATGGATATTCTGACAAAAAAAATTAAAGGAAATAACTATTGCCATCAAAATTCGTCGATAATGAATTTGTGATGAAAACTAATTTCCAACCATGGCTTTATCGATGACTATGTTCCATTAGAAAATCATTATTTTCAATAAATTTCTCATGATTTTTGAAATCGAGTATTTTTTTTAGTGTATAGAAACACACTTGCATGTTTGTTATTTTACATTTGCCATGTCAATTTGAAGATCAATATCTATCTGAGCAACATGGTAGGATAGAATAATCCATGTTAATTTTTTAATTGATGTGTAAAATAAAAAACAACATCAATTTCTAATATGCAATCAACATATTTTTATTTGGAAGAAAATTTTATACATCAGTTTTTTATTAATAACCAATATCCTTTTTTCCCTAAAATCGTCAATTTTTATCATATTCTTATGTTTCTTCTCAACCACTAAACACGTCGATTTTATAAAATAATCGATGTCTTTTCTTGACCACTAAAAATGTTGGTCATTTATAAAAATTGATGTCATTAGTAGACAAAAAGATGACGATTTTGTATAAAAATCGACCTTTTTTCCCTTAAAAAAAATCATTTTGCTTGATAAATTTTTTATAGAAACTTACTGCTAACTAGCTATATTTTTTTTGTAGAAATATGTTGTTATTTATTTTTTTTTGCAAAACAACCATCAAACCAAAATCTAAAATCATCCAAAACAATCTCAATTTCAAGAACTTCGAATATTTTATTGGAATAACAAAAAATTCAAGACATTATGAAACTAGATTAAAATCAAAGCAAGCCAAATTAACAAGTCTATACATAATACTCATTTACTTACTTTCTAAGTAAATTCCCTTACTTGTACTTCTCCTTTAATTAAACCTTTTCCTGTAATGCAATTTTTGACATTGGTAAGAGCTTCAAGAAAGAAATATTTCTAGTGTTCCCCATGTCCATCCATATAAGTCCAAGCTATTTTTTTATATATACAATTCGTGATAATCAATTTATCTGAAAGATAGAATTTTAATTTTTATGAAATTTGTAAAATGATATATGTATTTTATATAAACAACTAAATTAAATTTATATAAAAATGGTTGTAGCATTCATACCTAAGCTCAAGCCATTCAAGAGGCTATACAGATTGTATATTATTACTAGATGATTGAATTCTTTCCTAAAGTAGTTTCTGCTCCACTAAAATTAAATAATTTTATTATGAAGCTATCTTAATTTTAGTAAACACATAATCAAGTTTAAGCATATAAACTAAAAATTATATAGTTAGTTGCCTACATATACAATAAACACATAATATATCAAGTATAAGTATTTAAACTAAAAATTTCATAGTTACCTACTGTTGACGTCGAAATCTGGTCCGTATGGAAGAGTCAAACTTCGGCCAACAAGAAAGAGGTTCTACGGACCGATGCTGCTTCTGAAGTGCAGGAGATGAGCTAAGAGGAAGAGGGGGGAAGAAAAGACAGTGTTTTTAATGTGGTTCGGCCAAATCCGGACAGTACTAGACCCTACGTCCACGGCGAAAGTTTTTATTAATAAAAGCTTAGGCAGGATTTCTGCTTACAAGAATTGTTTTCTCCCCCTTTTCCCTAACAAGGTGTTCCTATTTATAGAAGGAGAGTGGGGGGGGGGACATGCATTAATTGCAAGCTATAGTTACATTACATCAAATAAATAAGGGAGACAGTGACAAGACTGTAAATCGGCTACTATAAAAGGCGGTCTATAAGGTAGGCCCTCCAGGTCAGTCGTAAATATGCTTTTGTCAGTATCAGTGGTCGTTGCTCATTCATTGCCAGCACAACTCAGCATTTGCACCAGGTACGGCAAGCAAGAGAGCTAGACGTCACTTGGTCGGGTTCGAGCAGAGAGGTCGATCATTCACTGAGTTGACCATCGTGGAGACTGGCTCGGTTGGTCAATGTGAGCTGCTAAGCCGCTTTCTAGTGGGCCTTTCATTGATGGTTTGCATATCAAACGATTGCGAGTTCTGCGATCATTTTCTACATATAACATAAGCCCTCCAACTCTCGGTGCATCTTGGGGACTGGGAGTTGCGCATCCTTAAGGCTTGTTTCGTATCTTTGGTCAGTGTACTTCCTTGACTGAAATGTCATGTCAAACGTCTTTCTTTTCTGCGTAAGGCCATGCTTTCCTCTGTTTGCCATTTTGGGTCGTTGGCGTGGCAATGCCGCTCGTTTGGAGCCGTTGGATAAAGATTTGGCCAGATTCTTTCTGGATTCTTCAAAGGGCTTGAGCAGGTTTTTAAATAGTCTGCGATGTTTCCTTCTTCATCCCATCGTAACACAATGGAGGAGATCGATGAGCCCCTAGTGCTTTGGTGTCTTGGCATCGGATGAAACTTGCTGAGACATGGATGGCCCATTGCAGAAAGGTAGGAGACATGGATAGTCCGTTGCACGTGGCCTCGGCATAGAATCAGCCCAGTGGGACTATCGCGATGTCTTCTGGCCACCTCCTCCGGTCCTCATTGGTAGCTCTACTACCTGGCCAGCTGGCCCTTTGACTTTTTGGATTGCTCTGGGTCTGGCTCAAGGAGGCGTGCTGGAGGGGATAAGCAAGAGGAACTATGGGGCTGCTGCTCTTCCACGAGCTCGACCACTGGTAGCTGGCTTTTTTATGACGTCGGGCTTCAGTCTTTTTCCCTTGATGTACCGTCGCCTCGCTTGTTGAGGTCTGTATATGGGATGAGTTCTTCTCCTTTTCAGACATTGTAATGAATGCTTTATGCATTGTTGTATGTACACTTTTGACAATTAATGAGAAT
>JANHAO010020154.1:0-12950 GCA_026873985.1 Saraca asoca | reverse complement strand
TAAACACCAATTAAAAATGATTCAATAATTCACAGAATGAGCAAAGATGGGGCACTCAGTGAAGCTCTCATATATATAAAGATAAACCTAACTCAATCTCTCATATCAAGCTACACCTAGCAGTTCAAAAACACATATTCATCATCAAGAATACCAAAATTTCTTACCTTGGGTCTGGTTTGACGGGAGAAGAGAGATGAGCGAGAGAAGGCTTCAGATGAGAAAAGGGCGGCCTGGTTCGACGGGAGGGATAACAGGGATTAGGGTTGGGGACGACAAAATGGGGGAACTGCAACGACGAAGTTTTAATTTCGTCTTTAAAAAATTTCGACCGAAATATTTGGTCGCTAAACCAAATACGGCCACCGAAATATTCGGTCGCTGATTCAGTGGCTATACCTTCCAAATTTTCTCTTGCTCAACCAGCCGCAAAGCAGTGGTAAATCGGTGGTAGATCGGTCTCAATTAGCGATCGAAATTTTCGGTCGCTAATTTCGGTCGCCAAAACCCTTTTTTTTTGTAGTGATTGGTATAGTTATTTTGTTCTACCAAAGATTGGATATCCTTTGAGGAAACTGATATAGCAACATCTTTTACCTTAAAAAGTGTTGCTATAATTGGTTTATCTTGATTTGTGGTTTCCATTCAGAATAGCTTTTGGGGAGGTAATTCAAAAATAAACTTTTCTCCTTTGAGAGTTGTCCAAGTCTAAGTAGTCCTATTGGTGATATTTATGAAATTGTTAAAAGGATAATCAATTTGTTTGGCTTTAGCATTAGCTTTAAACCATTCGAAGAAAGAGATATTTGTCTCAAATTTGTTCATGAATCTGAACCAAGAATCATGAATTTGATCTTTCAATTTTCCTTGGAAATTTGCAAGAAATCAATCTCTTTGAAGAGTGAATTCTTCTTAGTAGAAGTTTTCCTTCAAAGAGGATTTGTCAATTTGGAATTTCTTTTCAAAAACCTTTGGTCGTGAATCATTTGGCTTCTAGATCCTCATTCTTTAGTTAAGAGAAAGTTAGAGATTGGATAGATTCATCAAATCTGTCCTCATCTTCTGCTTTCTCGTTTCCTTTTAAACTATTTTGGGTATAAATAGGTTTTGGGATTCTAAAGGAATTATCTAATCTTTTAAGATCTATAGTGGACATGGTTGAGGCTACTGACGAGCAAGTATGCCTAGGTGTCTTAATTGCTTTATATCTTGTTGGATTATTGAGTTTGGAAGAATTGTCCTTAGATTACTCTAGTTCAATAAATTTGGGTGTTTTGGACCTAAATTTATTCCTATTAAAGGATATGTTAATGCGGCCAAAAGAATATTGAATAATTCTAGAAATTAGCGGCATTGGAATTTCTTATGGAATAGCAACCTTTTTGAGTGCCCCACTCTTTGGGTATTCAATGGTTTCCTAAGGAACCACAATGGGGATTGAAAGGTTTGCTCTTGTCACATCTACAAGGATATAGGAGGTTTCACTTTTCTTACTTGGTTGTTTGAGTATCCTAGAAAAGGTAGAGTTGTGAAGTTTATGTTATATCCTATAGATGATTACTATAGGAATAGTTTTAGACTTCATATCATAGCTATAGAGTTTGACATTGAAAAGTAATAAGTCTTCAGGATATCATTCCCTAATTAACGCATATTGGAATATCATAAAAGGAGTTGAAATAAATTGGTCTTGCAAAGACTAGTTTCTACGGTTTCTAAAATGGATTCATGGAACTTATTGAAATGTCCATCTCTAAGGCATAATAGTATTGCATTATTTAATTCTAATTTATGCGTTGGTTTTATAGCAATTTGTACACAACCTATATGCATAAAATTATATTTTGATTTGTGTTTCTTGATAGATTTAGTTGAAAGAAGACAAAATTCTTCTTCTTTGGGCTTTATACTTATTTTTTGTTCAACAATTTTGATTACATAATCAGATCTATTTAAGAAAGAAGAAGTTGATTTATAAAGCTCGTTGTCTAGGATTTTGGGTGTCTCACAATCATTAATTTTGTTGATTGATATTCTCAAAATTGATTTCTTCTTTAAAAATAGAATTAAATTGTCTTTAAATTTTATTTGTGAAAAATTTGAAGATGCATATGTAGAAAATGGAAAACAAGAAGATAAAGATTGAAACATGTAAACAAATAAATAAATTTCTCTTATCTAATATCAAAGCTTTTAGACTCCATAGAGATGTTGGTATGAATAGTAAATTAGAGTTGCCATATGAATTAAATACTAATCTATCAACATGAACTTTTATATCTGAGTTACTTAACCTTGACTTATGCTTAACATGAGAACACGGGTGACAAAAGCTTCCATTTCTCAACTCAAGTCAAATACAGGACTTATGCTTCTTTATGAACTCATGTTTTACTGCTTGCTATCATTTTTCCAGATTATCCATATTCAAATATTAACATAAATTTCATGAATGTAATACACACACATATAAATATATATATATATATATAAACACACACACACACACACACACATTCCATGTATAAATGTGTTTATATTTACATGTATGGCCAAAAAGAATTTTCAACTCAAAGTTGGGTTAGTTTTTCCGCGCATTGAGTAATCATATTCATTCAATTCATTAACATATTTTAGGTTAATGAATAAGAGAAAGTTATCTAAATTAAAAGATACTCCAAGAATGCATATGTATGAAATTAGATATATGGTTCCCTTGATATATTTTTAGTAACTAGTGTCCATCTAGCCAATGTTAGATCTTCAATTATGAAATAATTTTAATAAAATATTTTATTTAGTTTTCAGATTTTATTTACTCAAAAATGTTTTCAATAAATTATACATATCATGAATTTTATTAAAAAGGTATCAAGAAACATGTTTCTGCATTTATTTTTATTATTTCAAAAATTAAAAAAAAATCAGTAAGAATATGCTTATAATCGGTACCAAGGGGAAGGGAGTCACCCATCCTCATCCGCCATTATGTAATGACCAAAAAACATATTCGCAATAGGTTGGTAAAGTTAGGCCTTTCCCTCCTCTAAAGATGCGCTGACTTCGGTCAAAGTCTAGTTCGTCAATTAATGGCTAAATAGAACTAGCATCAGACCTTGGGGACCATTCGCGGAACCAAACCCTGAAGCAAACGCAAGATGACAAAGGGTGTTACCCGATCTTTTCGAGGAGGGCCACTTGCTGGTTGGTCATGAGATCCAACGTGAGACGACATTTGTGTAAACTGTTTGGCGCGCTAATCTTTTCGAAGGCGCGAGGGCATTCAGAGGTGGTCTCAGTGGTGAGTACTTCTCTTCACGACTCCTTCCTACCTTTTTGTAATTGTTCACATGCCATGTCATGTCCACATGTCAGGGTTGTTATTCACTTAATAACAACAATAAATTAAAATTAAAGATTTAAGTGAAAATTTCTAATGGTGGAGTGTTAAATGGGATAACAAGTAAATTTTTGGATTAGAGGAAAGATTTGTGTAATTACATTTGAATTGGGGGAGGCCCGTATAATCTCGTTTAACTTTATTTATACATTGCCTAAATTAGTAACAATTAAATCATATTAAAATTTTTAATAAACGACATTATGTTGAAAAAAAAAATGCAGTTGGCCAAAATAAATGGATAATTCAATCACGCATGAATGGACAAGGTTAAGCAACCGACCACCTAAGCGGTATGCACTAAACAATTCAATCGCATTGTCGTTGAAGCTCACTGGAAAAATGAAAGTTAATTAACTGTGACTTTTCAACCATAGGGCCTCATAATCATTCAAAATTGATTCTTCTACTCTCAAATGTCGTTCAAATCTACAAGAACCTCTGCATAGGGAAGCAAGAAAGCCAATATAATTTCAACCATTAACAATTAATCTTCGCTCTTCATTAAATAAACCATTAGTATTTCCCCCTAAACATAGGCACTGTAAATTTGATGTAGTCAAGTTTCCATATATTTTTAATGACTCCATAATATGATATATTCATGTATACATGATTTTTATCTTTAGAACTAGAAACATGCATTGACTGAACTGTCAAAGTGACCCACTATTTTACATAGTGCTCTTATCATCTTGACCATTTATGCAGAAAGAATACCCATTGATGTCATATCCATAATAAGATATGACCTCAATACGAGGCTCATGGGCTAATTATCTTGTAATCCCAGAAATATCATTTAGTGTTTGTGCTAACTAATAACGAACTCAATTCTAGAACCAAGTGATGAAAGAGCAATTGTGTTCAACTTATACCCATTATTCATTCTTTCCATGATTTTGCTCTCTTGTAAGGGCCATATGCTTGTCCAAGTAAGATTCCACTTCTTCATTATTATGTAGGATATAAAAGTGTGCTTGTACCCATATTTCACAATTGATGCTTACCACTCAGGTCTCTAGTATACCCTTACTTGTAATTCTTCCCTCATGATGATAGTTGGGAACTTTGATAGCTTCTGCATTTAATAAGTATTCACTACAAAACTCAACAACCTCTTTAGCTATGTAGCATTCAACAACTCATCCTTCAAGCCAATGTCGATTCCTCACATACCCTTTTAAGATTTTCATATCTTGCTCAAACAAGTACATCCACCTCAAATAAATTTGTCCATGGAGCTTTATCTCTCTCGCCAAATGAACAATTAGATGCACCATGATGTAAAAAAAGGTGCAAAATACATCTCAAGTTGACACAACATAACAATAACTTTCCTTTGCAAGTCATCCAATTTCTTAAGGTCAATGACTTTGTTCCATATTGCATTGAAGAAAAAACAAAATCTAGTAACGGCATGTCTTACATGTTTAGGCAATATTGATCAAATAAGCACCAATAATAGTTGTTGAATTCAAGCATAACAATCAAGAGACTTAAAACTAACTAATTTCAATTCTTTCATTGAAACAAAGCTTCTGATGTTTGAAGAATACCCCTATGGCACCTTAAAAATATGTAGACACTCACAGAAACTTGTTTTCTCTTTTCTAGACATAGTATGATAAGACAGAGGCAAATACGTACATTGACCCTTCTTTTCTGGTGCTAATTCCTTTTATATTACCATTTTAACCAAGTCTAGTCCGAATTTGGCTCCATCCTTAGTCTTACTCGATATGTTTAAAAACATTCTAATAAGACTATCATAGATATATTTCTCCACATGCATCACATCAAGATTATGTCTCACAAATAAGATTTGCCAATATGGAAGATAAAAAAATATGGGCCTATTTTTTCATGAAGACTTATCACTAGCAGGTGTATAGGGTTTGTACAAAATGACCTCAATATTTTTCATTAGTTCATAAATCAAGTCCCCAGTTAATGGCATTGGAGCTTTTCCCTTCTCTAGTAGCTCATTGAAAGCCTTTTTTTGCCAATGATAATGGTGAGACTGGGAAAGAAATCTCCCATGACCTAGATACATTGTCTTCTTTCCATACTTAAGTTGATAAGAAGATGTATTGTTCTCACAAATAGGGCATGCTTTATGTCCTTTGACATTGTCTCCAGACAAGTTTTCGTAAGCTAAAAAGTCATTTATAGTGCAAAATAGCAAGATATGCAACTGAAAAGACTCTTGATGATATGCGTCAAGCATTGACACACTTTCATTCCATATAATCTTCAAGTCTTCAATAAATGGTGCCAAAAAGACATCTATATCATTTTCTAGTTATTTGGGGTTCAAAATCATTAATGGTAACATTATGTACTTTTGCTTTATACATAACGAAGGAGGTAAATTGTAAAACACCAATAGAATAGACCATGTGCTATATTTGTTGCTTATGTCTCCATAAGGGTTCATTCTATTTGTACAAAGTCCAAGCCTAAGGTTTCTTGCTTCACTACCAAATTCAGGGAATAATGAATCAAGTGTTTTTAATTTAGGACAACTAGTCGGATGTCAAAGTTTATCATCTGAAATTATCTGGTTTGCACATTAACTTTTTAGCATCTCTTATATTAGCAAATATGTGTTTTAGCCTTAGTATTATTGGAAAGTACCATAACACCTTAGCCCGAACCCCTTTATTTTTTACGACATCATTCTTCTTCAATTTATAAAATGAAGCCCCACATTTTGGACACTCATGTAAACTTTTGTACTTCTTTTTGTACAATATACAATCATTATGGCAAGCATTTATCTTCTTATACTCCATATCCAGCATAAGATTTTCTTGGCCTCATAAGTACAATCCAAAAGTTCATTACCTTTTAGAAGCATATCTTTCAACACTTCAAGTAAGGTGATAAAACTCTTATCACTTCAACTATTCCCTGCTTTCAAGTTGAACAATCTCAACATAGTAGATAATCATGTAAATTTAGTGCAACCTGGATATAAAAGCTTTTCTGCATCACTTTACAAGTTTTAAAGGATATATGGCTGTTCAATAAAATTATCTTCAACAATATCATGAACCATATCCTCAAATTGATAATTCAAACCCACATCAATTTAATCATTTTAGTACCCTTCCTTGTTTTGATAATTATTAGACATACTAGACAATTTACTTTCAATATGCCAAATCCATCGTGTATACCTTTTATTAATGCTATGAATAATAAATGATCTTTTATTTCCTTGACTTTCGTTTTCTTATAACAATAACATCTCACACAAGGACACTTAATCATCTCATTACTCTTTGTAACATGTTGATCAATAACAAATCTAATAAGCATTTCAACCCCATTTTCATATTCTTCGCTCAATTGATCAGTAAACATCCACATATGATCCATGACTACTCGATCTAAATTTCAACAAATACACAAGTCAATAAATAATTTTGGATGAATTTAATTTGAAAAATCCTTGAATTATGAAAATATTTCAATTTGTTCTAAATTGCAATAAATACACAAGTCAATCAATTATGGATAGCCTTGACTTATTTGAAAAACCCTTGAATTATTTCACCAAAAACATTTCAATTTGTTCAATTTCAAAATAAACTTTTTAAAAAACAAACTCTAGCCTTGTGATCATGATTGTCATTTTGAACTGTGATTCACAATCAGATCACAGTTATAGGGCAACTGCTTGAAAGCTATTGAATTTAGGCAATTTTGATCACAATTTAAACTATTGTTCACAATTATGATCACAAGCTTTTGAAAAGTAAAAAACAACTAGAGCACACAATTAAACAAAATTAGCACAGAATTAATTCATCCACATAGTATCAATCATTAATAAAATTCAAAAAGAAAAGTAATTGTTACCTAGAAATAGAGAGAAATATGAAGAAGATCGGTTCAAACCACCTAGAGAGTGAGAGTGAGAGTGAGACTGAGCTAGGCTTTAATAGTTTGTGAGGGAGTGGAAGTGAGAGGGAGAAGGAGAATGCCTTCAAATTGTTAGAGATGAAAGGGGGAGAGAGCTAGGATTTTAAATTAAGAAGAAAGTGAAATTAATAGTCAGGTTTGCGAAAACATTTTATAAATAGCAAACATTTTAATTTTCATTTATATGTTTATTTTTCATGCATCGCATCTCATTTGTTTTGAATTATTTCTATTCATTTTATTTTTTAGATAATATATTACAATTTTAACAAATAAATTCCCCAAAGGCTAATTATTTTTTGAATTTTTTTGTCCATTAAATAATAGTTAAATTTTTAAATTATTTTTCCAATTAAATAGTATTTAAATTCTTACATTATTCTGTAGCCTTAATAAAATGGAATTATTTGATTGGGAATAGAAAAATTAATCACTAGAGAATAATTTTGTTCATAAATAAAATTAGACAAAATAATTCGAGTAAGGCTTGTATAAAAAATTACATATTTAAAATGTGTGAAAATTTTAGATATCGATTTTGGTTAAAAAAATTGACGTCATTTCTCTTAACTCGTTTATTTTTTTTTTAAAAAAAATAGACATCTAATATTACATTTAATAATTTTCATTTAAAATGTGCAAAGACTTTAGATGTCTGTTCACCACAAAAAAACATGTTATTTAGCAGTGGTTAAATAAACCACCACTAATGTAGAATGATAGTGGTGGTCAACAAAATCGCCTTAATGTTTTATGGCTTTTTTAACATTAGCAGTGGTTTAAGGGATAACCAGTACCATGTTTTATTCACTTTTTGTAACTCTTGGTGGCAGTTAATACATAACTGCTGCTAGTTAAAATTTCCAAATTAGATTAACTACATACCATTAGACTCTCGATTGCAGGCAAAATTGGAAAAATGAAACCTAAGCTCCTCTTTCATCGATGATTTCAACCTTTCCATGATCATTGGTTGCTCACCTAATTAGCTACCATTTCCCTTCGTTGCCACAACTTTACCATCTTCTCCAACATCACTCAACATCCACTAGCCAGAAAGAAACTTCACGTTGCATTTCAAATGTTGGAGCACCATCAATTGTCATCAACATTGAAACAGTCTTCTTTATTTATTTTTAGAGCACTGTCAACTATCATTTAGTTCTACCTCAAGCTTAGGTGAAATGGTCTTCTTTATTTATTTTCGAATTTCATCATTGTTGTAGTTATTGCCCTGTTCTGATTTGCTATAAAATGTACTGTTTTGGATTTCACTGTATGCAGTGATTACATATGCTACATGACCAAACATTGCATTAATTTTAAATAAGTAAATATGAGTATCAGTCTTAAAATATGGTTTTCGTTGAAAGCCATGTTTTTTTAAGCCTGGAAGCTTTATAGCTAGGAGAATTAGTAGTTTAGATAAAACACATTAACAGCAATATCAACAAATAAAATTTTGATTGACATAGTCTATACAAGTTGGGTACACAAACACCGTCTAAGAGAATTATTCTTTAGCCAATGAACCATTTAGTTGCTACTAGGAAAAAAAAGGTATAATCTCTTGGTTACAATCACATCTAGTACTTTTTGAAATTGGTTTAGCTCTTGTTTGATAATCCACCATTTAATGAGGCTCCATTCAAGGCACTGAGTAATTAGGTTTTGAGGCCAACTCCTAATGATAGAAACTCTGGGCACAAAATCTCTAGCTTCTCATTCTAAAAATGAAGTAACAAGTTTAAGGGAACTAGTAGAACTAAGATAATTTTAGACCAGGATAGGAAACTTTCAGGTAGATGTATGCTCAAGATTGATGAGAAAATTTGTCTCACCAGTTACACTACATGGTGGGAAAATACTTACCTTGATTGATTATGCCAAATCCAAACTATGTCAACTTCAAAAATAGTCCAATTCCTTAGTTTACATAGAGAAAAATAGACATTGTGAAGTCATTCTCTTTATTTATCTGTTCTAAATTGTAATAGCCCATTTATTAACACTCTTCATCAATCGTCATGCATTTCTGAAACCATATTCCATCTTTTCAATGTCACCATGTTTGAGCATTATTACTCTTTTTTGCTTTCTATGGGAATGAGGGGTGTTGTCATACATGCTATTTCATAGGGTAGACTACATATTCTTTTTTGAATTGTGCTTCATAAACTTCAAAATCACTCATATCATAGTCTAAGTCAAACTAATGCACATGTTATAAAATAGATAGATTAAATAATATGCACAAACGTGAGAGGACTTGTGAGAAATATACAAGTGCAGGGAACACTATTTTTCTTTTTCTCTCAATTCTACTATCAACTTTAATTTTTGTTTGTATTTTTGCTGCACTGACAAACTTATAAAAAAATAGGCTTAAGCTTCAACTACTTCCTCTTGGATATCATTATAATTGATCATTCTAGTAAAAGTAAGAAGTAGCATTTTGTAATAAATCTGGATATCACTATGGTTTTGTTTTTGAAACATCAAAGTCGATCATAATCAGCCTTCCTCTGGGCTTGAATTTTGTTCTAGTACAACAACATGTCATTTTTCAATGTCTAAGGAAAATTTTATGGAATAAAACAAAAACTAGAGAATGACAAACAAGTTAAAAGATTGAGAAAACTTGATTTATACTATTCTTTTTTTATTATTTTTTTGATACAAGGGTCGTATGGAGGTTGAAACTCAAGACTTTCTGTCCTTCAACAATGACTTGACAATTTTAGAAACATTACACTATTTTCTCTCCCTATATATGTTCTTTTTAACTTAACTCATGGATTGTTGCCACATAGGCCTTTAAAATATTTAGCATTTATGGATTTTGCCACAACTCTGGCATTCAACTTATGCATTTCAATCGAATTTGTCAACTACATGTATGATGTTTACAAGATTTGGAGTTCAATATTACATATTTGATGTTTACGCAAATAGAAGTAGCTATTCTCACAAAACTAGAATAACAAACCTAAATAGAAGTAGTTCTTAAGAAATAAGAAAAATGGTAATTTATGGTTTCAAATGTTTAAAGTTGAATGATTATTTTTAATGTAGAGAAATCTTCTATCGATTGATGGTTCTATTAAAAAAATATGGCTTTCAATGCATTTAAAAACATTTTTGTTAAATGGAACTGAAGTTTTTTTTGTTAATGCCATGAAGAATAAAAAATTATGCATAAAAGATGATAATAATCTTTTTACTATTTGGGTGAAATACATATCTCCCCTTTTATAACCATGGAGGTAAAGAAGTTAAAAACTTTCAGTTAATTATCTTGTGAAATGAATGGGAGAAGAAGAAAAAGACTAATTATGTTTTATGAAATGAAATAATCCTTTTTGTCCCTAAAACAATATGGCAGTACGTGGTAACCATCTTTTAGATATCAAAAGAGGGACCCTAATAACTAACAAGAACAATCAATTCCACTAAAACCCTATTGCAGTATACATGCTCTATTTTCAATCTTCATTTTTTTGCAACCTTACAACTGAAACTAGATGTTATTACCTAGATAAATGCCATTACCTAGATGTTACACTGGCATATATTAGCATTATTTTTGTATCTAACCTAACAATTAGGTTGAATATGATAGTTTTTTTTATGTTGTCTATGACAGGAACATTAGCTACTTGTTGTTGGATTTGTAAGATCGAAGTGCAATACCTGCAGGGAGATTTCAAATATAGCCCCATCGCAAACAATAGAAGTAATAAATTGAATATCTATTACTTTCAGGTATGTCCAAATTCAAAATATATAAAGTTTAATAAAACTTAGTTCATGTTATATACTTTGGTTGTGAGAGCAAGTTCAAGAAGCCAATATGGTAGTCTTTAAATGCTTTGTTTTTATCCTTTTAGTTTATCCTATTGCTGAATAAACAAGCAAATCAGATTTGACAAAGGAATTCTCTCTTTTTATAAAACAACAAATTCAAAAAAAAAAAACTCTTAGATGAACTCTATGATTTTATTCTCTATTTGCATTGAACATGTATATATGTTTGGCATTGCTTTATTAGGATATGGATAAATCATGGACTAGTTTGTCAAGGAATACAGATGAGTATAAGGAAGGATTGAACAAATTCCTCGATTTCCTATTTCAACGACAATCTGTTAAAGGGAGAATAATGTGTCCATGTCGTAGTTGTAAATTTAAAAAATGGTTGAATAGAGTTGAAGCGTACAACCACTTGTCTCGAAAGCAATTTTCAGTGGAATACACTAAATGAGTATGGCATAGAGAATGCAATAAACTTGAAGCATCTTCTAGTAGAGCACACACGATCGAAACTTCCTAAGATATAGGTTTCCAATGTCCTTAAGAAGACATAATCAATGATGCATTTGGGTTCAGTTGTATGCATAATGACAACAAGGCTAACTAGTCTGATGATGATGCTAGTAATAATGACAACATACAAGGATAGACAATAGATAAATTCATAGTCGAGTTTTATGAGTTACTCAATGATGGCAATTAAGAACTTTATGAAGGGTGTACAAAGTACTCCAAACTATCTTTTCTAATAAAATTGTACTATATCAAATGCTTGTGTGGCATGACAGATAAAGCCATGACAATGATCTTGGAATTATTGAAAGATGCAATCGTGCATCCTAAGATAGGTAGTTCCTTACACGAGGCTAAGAGAACCATTACCAAACTTGGTCTCAATTACTAAGACGCATGCTTGTCCAAATGATTGCATGTTGTATTGGGATAAGGATGAGAATAGGGAAACATGCAAGAGATGTTAGGCATCTAGATGGAAGGAAAGGGTTATGGGTAAGAAGAAGAAATAACCTATCAAAGTGTTATGCTACTTTCCATTAAAACAAAGGTTATTTATATCTACTAAGATGGTTGAGCATATGAGTTGGCATGGAACTGGGAATCGTAATGATGGTTGGATGAGGCATCCAAGAAACTCTAAAGTGTGGAAGAAGTTTGATGCAACTCACCCAAAATTTCCTTTGGATCCTCGAAATGTTCGCCTAGGTCTAGCCACTAATAGATTCAATCCTTTTTGGAACCATGAGTACTAATGATAACATTTGGCCTGTAATTTTGATGTCTACTTGCAACCTCTTATAAAAGAGCTGAAAGAGTTATGAATAGAGGGTGTGGACACCCATGATGTCTCCATGTGTGAGATGTTCAAAATGGGGGCAGCACTAATGTGGATGATTAGCGATTTCCCAGTGCTTGGTATCCTACTTGGCTGGAATACACACACTGGATTAGCTTGCATAACTTGTAACTTTGATGCAATTCCACTACATTTGCCTCATAGTAGAAAATGGTGTTTTTAGGGGCATGGCCATTTTCTTGGAGCAAATCATAAGTTTCGGTTAATGAGCTTCGATTTGATGGGAGTCAAGCCTTTAAAAATTCTCTAAAACCACTGTTAGGCATAAACATCTTCAGACAAGTAAAGAACATTAACATTACATTTGGGAAGCTAGTATAAGGGGATGCTAAAGGGAAGTGAGCTCATGGAAATAACAATGAGGTTGACTCACAACAATGGAAGAAGAAGTCTATATTCTTCCAACTTCCATATTGGGAGACTAATATATTG
>JANHAO010020153.1:0-12975 GCA_026873985.1 Saraca asoca | reverse complement strand
TTTATACAATAATTTAATAAATACCAACAATCTTCCAAAAAGATGTGGTCAAGAAATAATTATATTTTACATCACTACAAAATTACTAATTATACTTGTATTTCTATACAAGTTATATTGTTTTAAATAATGGTTGCAATATACAATATGAAATTGTTATTGTAGTGTAATCTATAATAATAAAACTATACATAATAATATATTTGTGGATTATAATTTAAAACTATGATAGAATATAATTTGAATATAAGTGAAATAAATTAAATAAGTATACTTTAACTTTAGTAGAGTTAATATAACTAACAAGAATGCTTGGAGTGAAACTAGCAATAGTATCTAAAAAACAAAAGTGATAGATTTACAAAAGCATCATTGTTTCAGCTTTAGAAGTAAGACTATTAACTTTGCGCACATAAAGATAGAAGCTTCCTCGATATGTGCACGCATGGAAGTGCGTTCTATTCTTCCTTCTCTTTGGGCTTTATTAGCTTTCTTCTTTCTCTGGATCTCTCTCTCTCTAGAGCTCTCTCTGAGCACTACCAATGAAGTGAGTGAGCTTTCTTAGCCAACTTGCAGTGCTTAAAATTTCTCTGCAACCAATAAAGGTAGCATTGCGGCAGGTTGTCTTTTCTCTTTATTTTTTTAAGCGATAACAAAGAGAAGCTTCATGGATCCGATCTCATATTACAAATAACAACAGAGTAAAAGAAGCATAGAGAGAGAAAACGAAAGAGAGAGAGAGGGAGTATTTATGCATGTAAGGGTTTCATTGCTTTAAAGCAAACGGCTGTTGCACTGTAAGGCAAGGCTACTGTTATAGGGTCTACATGAACCTAAGAAAGAAAAAGGTTTAAAAATCAGAATACTACTATTGAGTCTACTCAGATGTTTTTCTCCCTTTTTATAATAACTTCTTTAGATATGATATTGGAACTTTATTTGCTGTCAGATGACATCAACTTATTTTACCATTTATTTTTCCAGTCAAACACTAGCCGCATATTCATATTTTTCTCACATTTTATTGTTAATTCAAATTATGAATCGTACCATATGTTGTGATTATAATATTATTAAGATGGTATTCGTCGCAATCACATTGGATCGTAATTGTAGTGATTTTGTAAATGATAATCATAACAGTATAATATAACTATAGCATTGTAATATAACACAATATTACACTTCCAACGATTACAATAATCGCAATATATCAATTTACAAATTTTTTTTTGATTAAATAAAAATTGAAACCTTGATAGTTTATATGGAAATAGATTTTATTTAATATAATATGATATTATGTTAAATTAACAGAATTAATATCAAATAATATACATTAATAATTATTATATAATCTTTATTATATTTTGTGCAGAAAAAATAAATTGTGAGAAACATCTCCATAATTAGCAAATTGTGTGAATAAATTGCTAAACAGTTATATGATTGTTATTCATGTGTAATATTTTAGGTACTGAATATGATCAATATATTATCTATAAATTGTGTGATTTTCAATGAGGATACTTTTCATATTAGAGTAATCACAATCGCAAAAGTATTAAATCAATCTGAAAATAGTTTCGGATATCTTGATGATAAGGATATCTTGATGATAAGTCAAGAGTTTTTATATTACAGGATTTGGATCCCCAATGCTAATTTTAATTTATACAAACAAAATTATCATCATTCTGAGAGAGAACAAGACATTGGAAACTCTCAAACAACCCTAGACATGATATATAGAGCAGTTTCATTTTTGATCCCTGATGTCAAGGTCAGACATAATTCATTTTATCTTCCTTCTCTTACAGTTTGTGTTTATGATTATTAGCACTTAAGTATTACTCACATTTGGCATCAGAGCTGATTTGTACTTCTGCCTTGACACAAGAATTTTCTAAAAATTTTCTTAAAAAATATCCGTTAATGTCGAAAATTTGATTTTATGTGGAAACTTAATTTTCTTTGAGTTTTATGTTTAGAAATCATTTGGTTATCAAATTTTAAGCATTATGATATTAGAAAATTGGAGTTTGGTTAGAGTTTTTGAAATTGAGTTTTTCTTGCAAAACGATTGAATATACGCATATATTAGATTAATGGTTTTCTGGATTTTTTAAATTTTTGTTGATGGAAATCATTAAGTTTAAAGATTTCTATCATTTTTGTAATTAAAAACAATGAATCGGACGTCAAAAATCGTTTAGATTGGCCGAGTTAAGATTTGGGTCATAAGGATTCGAATTGAGGTTGATGATTACCTCTATGATGTGTTGTTTATTTGGTTAAGTTCAAACGACGTGTTGTTAGAGATATAGATGAAGGCTGCCATTTAAAGAATCAATACAACACCATTTTTTGTTAAACATAGAAATGACTTGTCATTTCATCAAATTTGGTTATAGTTTTTCTTTTGGGTTTTGTGTCTTTTTTTAGCCAAAATTCATAATTTTTTTTTGCTAATATTCATAAATTTTTGTTTTGTTATGAATATTGTAATTTTGTAGGGAAATTAATTTAGAAAAATTATGTGCTTGAATTATTTATTTTGTATGTATAATTTTTGGATATGTTATGTATAATTTGGTTAAATTAGTTTTAGTACATAATTTGTAATTTTGTTCATATTTGTTAAATTACCTTTATTTTTACAATTTTATGAATGAATAATTTATGTTAAGTTATTTAAATATTTAGTGATTCGTATAATTTTAATTAATTAGAGTTTAACCACAGTACCTTTAATTATGAAAAATTATATATTAATTTATCTAGGATCACATATATTTTAACGACATTTATTATGATTAATCGTACTTAATATAATAAATTTTATCTCACAAAATTTTTTATTATATTAGTATAATTAATTAGGATAAAATATCTAATTATAATTCTTAATTTACCCATAGGGATTAAGGAAAGCATATAATTTGATGGTTTTATCATATAGTTAAATAAATCTAATTGAATTAGGACTTTAGTCCACAGGCAAGTTTTATATCACTACATTTATTATTTTGGTGCATGATTTACATTGATAAAACATGATTATTTCTCTAGTCTCAAAATTTAGTTTGTAAGCATGAATGTTATTTTATATAGTTAAGCAATCTGTGAATTTTTCTAATATGAAATGTGACATTCCTAAACTTAAGGGTGACAAGTATAAAGTTTAGAAGGAATGAGTTCTCCCTCATTTAGGATGAATGGATATTGATTATGCTATAAGAAAAGATGAACCCGTTATTACTGCAACCAGCACTCAAGTTGATAAAGCTTTTTATGAATAGTGGGAGCGATTTAATCGCCTTAGTGTCATATTCATAAAGACCAATATATTTGTTAGTATTCATGGTTCTATCAAATAGCATAACAATGTAAGGGATTTGTTAAAGATAATCGATGAGCAATTTGCAACTAGCACTCAAGCTGATAAGGCTTTTTATGAACATGGGAGTGATCTAATCGCCTTAGTGTCATGTTTATAAAGACCAATATATCTGTTGGTATTTGTAGTTCTATCGAATAGCATAATAATGTAAGGGATATGTTAAAGGTAATCGATGAGCAATTTGCTACTTCGGACAAAGCGCTTGCCAATATCCTAATCATAAAATTTACATCCTTAAGGCTCAGTACAATAAGGGGTGTGTGTGAACATATCATGTATATGAGGGACATTATGGCTCAGCTTAAGGTACTTGAGGTTGAAATGTCTGAGTATTTCCTGGTGCACTATATTTTGAACACTCTAACACAGTAGTATGGACCTTTTAAGATCTCTTATGACATACATAAAGACAAATGGTCAATTAATAAACTTATGACCATATGTGTTCAAGAGGAGAGCAGGCTAATTATGGAACCAGGAGGGAGTGCATTGCTAGTTACTTAGGATAAGAACCAAAACCAAGGAAAGAATCAAAATCAGAATAAGAATCAAGCCAATAAGAAAGGGAAAGGTAAAATACCATCCCAAGGCGGCATGAAGAAAGAGTCTAGGTGTCTCTTTTGTAAAAAGAAGGGATGCATGAAGAAGTATTGCACCAAATTTAAGAAATGGCTTAAAAGGTAAATCAATCTCATTTATCTGTTATAAATCTAATATGGTTGATTTTAATCATAATATATGGTGGATTGATTTTGGATCTACAATCTATATTTCGAATACCTTGCAAGGTATGTAAAACCTATGGAAGCTAGTAGGGAGTGAGCACAACATCTTATCAAGAAACAAGATCAGCTCACATGTAAAATCCATCAAAACATGTAGCTTAACTCTCGATAGTGGTTATGTTTTAGTTTTAGAGAAGACTTTTTATATTCAAAGTTTTTCTAAAAACTTGATTTCAGTTTCATGACTTGTATGGGTTATTCCTTTAATTTTTTAGATACATCTTTCAGTTTATTTTATAAATATGAATTGATTGGAAATGGTATTTTGTCTGATGGTCTTTTCTCTATTAATCTATAACATAATACTATTTTGCATACTCATACTAGTAATAAATAATGTATTATGAATGAAAATTCCTCAATTTTGTGGCATAGGAGACTAGGGCATATCTCCACTGATAGGATTAAGAGATTAGTGAATGAAGGATTATTAAGTACTTTGGATTTTATCAATTTTGAAACTGTGTGAACTATGTAAAAGGAAAGCAGACTAACAAGTCCAAAAGACACTCATGTTTCAAAATATTTTATCACTTTATAGATAACTGTTCTCGATATATGTATCTTTATATACTTCATAATAAGAATGAAGCCTTAGATTCATTTAAGACTTTTAAGGTAGAAGTAGAGAAGCTATGTGGTATGCAAATTAAGATCATTAGAACAGATAGAGGTGGAGAATACTATGATAGACACAATGAAGATGGACAAATACTTAGTTCATTTGCTAAGTTTCTTTAAGAGCATAAGATTGTTGCCCAATATACAATGCCTAGTTTTTTCCTAAATCCTTGTGGATTGAAGCTTTTAAAATGACAATATATATATTGAATAGAGTTCCAATCAAGGCTGTCCCAAAGATATCATTTGAGTTATTTAAAGGTTGAAAATCGAGTTTGTGACATATGCGTATTTAGGGATGCTCATCTGAAATGGGTGTTTCATTGGATATGTTGAAAAGTCTAAAGGTTACAAATTTAACTGTCCATCACATAGTACTAGGTTTGTGGAATCAAAGAATGCTAAGTTTCTTAAGAATAACTTAATTAGTGGGAGTAATCAATTTTAGAACATAGTTTATGAAAGAGAGCAACCTTTCACATCAAGAGAAAGATCATTTATTATTCGAGACACTCCTTAAGTTCAAACAGGTGTTATATAACCAATCACTGAAGATTCACAACCCATAGCTAATAATCTTGTAAATCAAGTTATTTATGAAGTGCTTGAAATGGTTGAACAACTAATTGGATAACATGACCCATAGGAAAATGTTGAATTAGCATTAAGAAAATCTAGAAGAGAAAGAATATGAGCGATTTTAGAAGACTATATCATGTATCTACAAGAATTGGATAATGATTCTCAAGCTGAGAATGATCCTATAATGTTTTCACAGGCCATGAACTGCAAAGATTCTGATTTATGATTCTATGCAATGAAGGATGAGATAAATTCTATGGCATCTAATGGAGTCTAGGATCTTGTTGAGTTGCCTAATGGGGCTAAGGCTATTGGATGTAAATGGGTCTTTAAGACAAAAAAAGACTCATTAGGCAACATTGAGAGATATAAAGTAAGACTCATTGCTAAAGAATTTACTTAAAAGGAAGGAATCAACTATAAGGAGACTTTTTCTCCCATATCCAAGAAAGATTCTCTTTGCATTATTTTGGCTTTAGTTGTACATTTGATTTAGAGTTGTAACAAATGGATGTGGAAACAACTTTCTTCAATGGGGAACTAAAGGAAGAGGTATACATGAAATAATCTAATGAATTCTCTTCTAGTCAAGGTGAGCATTTGGTATGCAAGCTTAAGAAATCTATTTACAAATTGAAACAAGCTTCTCATCAATGGTATTTAAAATTTCATGATGTGATCTCCTCCTTTGGTTTTGAAGAGAATATTATAGATCAGTGTATATACCACAAGGTTAGTGGGAGTAAGATTTGTTTCTTAGTTCTGTATGTGGATGATATTTTACTTGCAATTAATGATAAGGGTTTATTGCGTGAGGTAAAACAATTTCTCGCTAAAAACTTTGATATGAAGGATATGGTGATGCTTCTTATGTCATTGGCATAAAGATCTTTAGAGATAGACATAGAGGTATTTTGGGTCTATCATAAGAAAACTATATCAATAATGTTTTAAAGAGATTTTGGATGAAAGATTGTTCACCAAGTGTTGCTCCCATTGTTAAAGGGGATATGTTCAATTTGAACCAATGCCCCAAGAATGATTTTGAAAGGAAGCAAATGAAGAACATCCCTTATGCTTCAGTTGATTGTAGCATAATGTATGCTCAAGTTTGCATTGGACCTGACATAGCATTTGCTGTAGATATGTTGGGAAGATATTAGAGTAATCCAGGTATATACCATTGGAGAGTTGCTAAGAAAGTTTTGAGATACCTTCAATGGATGAATGACTACATGCTTCTGTATAGACGAATGGATAACTTGAAAGTGATCGGTTATTTAAATTCAGACTTTGCTAGTTGTGTTGATTCATGTAAATCAGCATTTGGATACATTTTTATGTTTGCCGATGAAGCTATATCATGGAGGAGTGTGAAGCAGACTTTGACAATCACTTTCACTATGAAGGCTGAGTTCGTTTCTTGTTTTGAGGCTACATCACTGGTGTATAGATAAAATGTTTCATTTTTGAGTTTAGAGTTGTTGATTTTGTATCTAGGCCATTGAAGATATTTTGTGATAATTCAGCTGTAGTCCTTGTGATTAAGAATAATAAGAGTGGTAGTTGAAATAATATATCGATATTAAGAACCTAATCGTAAGAGAGCATGTTAAGGATAAATCAGTGATCATTGAGCATATTAATACTTAATTGATGATAGCATATCCTTTGACAAAAGACATGCCACCATTTAAGTTCAAGGATCTTGTAGAAAGTATGGACCTTGGTGCTTTAGTTTGATTTCATTGTATGAGATAATGTTATTTTAATGAAACTCTATTTCAATTGTGATGTTTCTCATTTTCTTTTATATGCACATGTTTATTTTTTTAGAGAAATATCAATAAAGTTTGGACTTAGAATAAACATAGGGTTTATTCATTCAGTATTTTGGACTAATTTTAAGATGCAAATGAAATGTCATACATGTAAGATAATATTTATTATAAGAGGAACTATCGTTATGATTCATGTATTTGTTTTTTACTTTGGCAAATCATGGTATATATATTGGCCAAGTAGGAGAATGTGAAAAATATCTCCATAATTGGCAAACTGTGTGAATAAATTGCTAAATGGTTATATAGTTGTTATTCATGTGCAATATTTTAGGCAATGAATATGGCCAGTGCAATGTCCATAAATTGTGTGATTTTTGTTAAGGATACTTTCTATATTAGAGTGATCACAATCGGGAAACGTATAAAATCAATTCGAAAATAGTTTCGAATACCTCAATGATGGGCTAAGAGTTTTTATATCGCAGGGTTTGTGTTCCCAATGCCAGTTTTAATCCATACAGATAGAATTACCATTATTCTGAGAGAGAATGAGATATTGAAAACTCTCAAATAACCCTAGACATGGTATACGGAGCAATTTCATTTTTTATCCTCGATGTCAATAGTTAGAGGTAATTTATTTTATCCCGTTTCCATTACAGTTTGTGTTTATGATCATTAGCACTTAAGTATTGCTCACACAAATTTCATGGTTGCAATGTCTGCAACCCATATTTTTATTTCTGCAACACTCGTAACCATAAAAAATTCATCGGAATTGTAACCAAGATTTAGAATCTTGCCTTTGATCTATAATATCTAAATATAATTCACTTATGTATAAAAATAGGTAGCATTAGTCGTGATTCACATTTATAGAGAATGTGTAAGAAATCTTACATGCAAATAACATTAACTGTGATTTTTAAGAAATAAGTATTCCTAAAGGCACTATAATAGTATCTTCGATATATGCATGAAATTAACTCTGGTGCTATGTAAAAAATTATGGATCCCCAGAAGATTAAATTTTTAAAGATAAGGTCGATATTTAGAAATAGTTATATTATATGAATAAAGAGTTCCACCCTTTGCTGCGTCTCCCTCTTTCCAATGAAAAATATTTATATACTGTAATCATAATAAGTGTCTTTATTCTTATCCAATAAAAAAGTATAATTATAATTTTTGATATATGTGGATAACAAGAAAATTGATACCTAACTTATTTTCATTGGATAAGAATAAATAGAAGTATTATAAGTATTTCTCCTTTTTAATTATATGTTTAAAGTATATATTATAAATGCATATTGCAATCGTAAATTTGTAGTGAATGATATTGTTGCAGTGATAAGGGTGAACAAAGTTGCGGTCCTCATCTTTGATAGTTTGATGTTATTCCAAAGGAATATAAAGAAAGAAAAGCACTAAAGAATAGAGAAAAAGAGAGTAAAAGACAGATACTCTCTGTCGGCTTCAACTCATCTCTTAGGAACTTCGTGAGAAAGGATCGTCTGATCTTGCAGTGTACTCTGTACCTTATTCACTTAAAAAATTATTATTTGAAAGGTGATTATATTCTCTTTTATCTTTTTTTTTCTTCAATTTTCTTAAATTAAATCTTATATCATTTCATCACGTTATTAAGCATCGTAAACAATAATTTATTTATAAGAAAATCAATGTGAAAATATAAATATTAAGATTAGATCTTTTCTTTTTAGATCAAAATGCATTTTTATATTTAATTTTCATATAAATTTCAATTTAATCATTTATAATTTATTTTAAATAATTTTATCCCTTAACTTAAAAAAATTTACAATTTTATTTAGAATGTTAATTTTACTTATTTCTTTTAATAAAAATTCATACTTAGTATCGTCGCCAAAAAATAAAAGAAGAAAGAATTTGATAAAAGAAGAAGAAGAAGAAGCTAACTAGTACCACCAAATGAGAACGGAAGAAGATAAATTATGTAAAATGTAGTACTTTGAAGCATAATGCAAGAACTTATAGATCTCACGTTGAAAAATTATGCTGTTGTAATTATTCAAACTTTAGTATATAAGCTATGTTGGTGATTAATAGAAACTTTTGCTATAAAATCAAATGGTATTAATTTTTTTAAATTAAGAGATAAAATTACTTAAAATAAATATTAAAAAAATAAGATTGAGACTTGCATAAAAATTTGACAAAAAAAAAAAAATACATTTGGACTCTCTTTTTCTCGTGTTTCCAATTTCCGTGTTATATATATGCTTGGGGCCCGGATCATTTGTCTTTATTCTTTTTTTATTTAAAAAATTAATTGATTGATTTGGTTGCTTTTATATTTTCCCGAGAGATTTTGTCTGCAATCATTGTTTAACTAACTTGCAGCAATTAACTAACTTAGGGAGTGATGTCATAAAAGGTTAGCTATAATGCATTAGTAAGTCTTCAAATCATCCAAAAAAAAAACTATATAATTTGAATAAAATTACTGCTTATCTTCTCTAATTTAATCATTATATTATCAAATTTATTTTCTTCACTCTACCATTTTAGATACCGGCTCGCACGTGAGATATGAAGAGAACATGAGATGATCTATATGCCAAGTTTGATTAATTAGTACCTGAACTAGATGTGACCTTAAACGAATTTTTTATGTTATTTTATTTTGTAATTATAAATTAATGCACCGTTTTACATTTCTCTCGAAAGATATATTATGAAAAAGAAAAAAAAAAGAGCTTGGGATTGCTTAAGAATGACGCAGAGAATGTTCCTCACATGATGTCAGGCTAAAAAAAAATAAAAAAAAGTGGAACCTAAAATGATATATATGAGAAAAAATCATCAACGTGAGAAGAAGAGAAAAGAAAAAGTTAGATGCTTCCAATTTTACTAATCCATCATAACATGCAAGAAAATATTTATTAGCAGATTAATTAATTGAATTTCTGCAAAATTCATTTAAACTTAATCGATATAAAGAAAATGTTAAATATACTTATTTTATTTTATAAACTATCATTAGATTATGTAAATGCGTTACAGTTTAATTTTTGATTGCTACTAATAATATTTTTGAAAACAAAGATGTACTACATAAGTTAGAATGATGATGTAACTCAGAGTACAATAATAGGTATATGGAAAATGTTGCTCTGGTGTGCCATGCAATGGCATTATACAATATTATACTATTTCAGAGAGGAAATAACCCTAATATGAGCTGCCAATTTCCAAGACCCAATTCAAAACCCTAGATCTCATGCTAACATGTGTAAACATCAAGTCAATCACATAATCAAAACCTAAAATTCAATTCACCCAAATGTTGAGCTTCTACCTTGTGCCATTACACCAGTACTAATCATAGGGTTCATCCTCTCTCCTTGAAGCGGTGCTCTTCTTGGTGATGGCCTCTCAAGCTTTATTGATGCGTCAAATTTCTTCTCGCCGGCTGAATCGCCATGGAGGACCGGCTTCGTTTCATAAATCTCCGATATCGGATCGATCTCGGAGCCTCTATCCATTGATGTTGGTGCAATCTGAATCTCTTCACCTTTGAAAGGATCATCTTGAGGACCAAGGCAGGAAGAGGCTGTACCTAAATCTTGAAGCCTAAGGTCATCATTCCATATTAAAGGGCTCTTTCCATTCCCACTATAGGGACTAGGCCTCTTCTTCCCAAGATACAGATTTTCATTATTTGACAAAAACCCTTCAAGTGTTGGCCTGTCCATGTTGTGCTGAAGATCAATTTGGTCACCACCATAAATGTTGAGTTCTTGAAAAGAAGCAAAATTAAGAGGGGAGTTAAAATCTTTCATGATTCCCATGTGATCAGGAATAAAGCCTTGAGCTCCAATACCCTTTAAATTAGGGGCCCCAGATCCCATGTTTTCTCCTGCAAGAGTTTGATAAGCTTTCTCCAATATGCTTTGCATGTATTTGCCTTGAGCCTCAATCCTCAGCTGAAGGTGCTTTTGGACCTGCCACACAGACCCGAACCCATGTAGGACATGCTTGTAGAATAGAATAGTGCTATTTTGACCACCATTATTTAAAACTTTTTTTTTCAAGTATATATATATATTATGGATATATGTATGATATAATTTGAGTTAAATTGAATTTATTTCTTTTAAAACTGATGATTTTAATTGAAATATGATTTTGTTATTTATATAGTTGTGCATATAAAATTGTGAAAAAAGAATTGTAAAACTAGTATTATTCGACAAAATACAGTTTTATTTGGAAGGAAAACAGGAAGAAATGGAATGTTATTTGCTTGAAAGTGTAAAAAAAATGCAAAAAATAACCTTCCATTTCGTTTCATTTTCCTTGTTTCCGGATTGAATCATGAGAGATCCATTATTATTTTAATTTTGATTGATGTGTTTAATTACCTCAAGCTGTTCATGCAGTCTTCTCTGCACCTCCATTTGCATCCTAATCGGATCAACCATTTGTGAGTTACTGTTGTACGTATTTGGAGCACACATATTCCACAACAAAATGAAATCCCCACCCACACCCAAAAATAATCAGAACTTAAAGTTTTAAATTTGTTTTATCTTTTAAAAAAATAAGAAGAGATAGAAATTTTCTCCAAAAAAATTGATTTATCTTGATGATCTAAAAGAACATAAATAGAGATAATAATGCATACTCATTCATATTGCGGCCAATCATGCCTGATGAAGAGGCAGTACTTCGTTGAAGGTCTAAAGCTGAGGCTGGCAGTGTAAACACAAAAAAAGATCATCAATATAAAAGAAACTCTCATGAAGTGTAAAGATAAAAGTACAAAGTAAGAAAAAACAAACATAAAAATGAAGGAACCCTAGAAAGAAGAGTCACCTCTCATACCATCCTTAATTGAATGATCATTGAATTCCTTGTGGGGTTGCTTCCCAAGCCTAAATTTCTAACAAATCCAAAGAAAAAAGAACATAAAAAGAGAAAGTGAAGTTAATCATTAAGCTTATAGCCAACTGAAATAGGCAGTGTTCACAAAGGTTTTGATGATAAAAGCAAAAGAAGTAAGAAGTGACTTGCAGTATTCAGACCTGAAGGTGGCTCTTGAGATGGTAAAGGGTGAGTCCCTTCACACCCATCACCCTCATAATGGTTTTAGGAGTTGCCTCTGCAAATTTTAGGTACAAAGAAATATCAAAATCCAGGAATAAACACAAGATTCGAACTTACGAAAGATCAGAAAAAATAATTTCGCAGAGACCTTAAATTCTTAATGAAGAAGTTGTGTTTTCATGATAAAATTCATTATTTATTTGTAATTTGGATGAGAAAACACAAATCTCAAAATAGATGAACAATCTTCTCATTAAAAGTTTAAAGATGATGAACTTTAAAAAAGATAAGAACTCAATAAAGAGTTCAACTTCTTAAGAAACCGATTGTTTTAGCACAGAATTGTTTGTTTATTCTGAGATTCGAATAAAACAAACACAAATCTCAGAACAATAGAGCAATCTTTCGATCAAAATTTTTGGGCTTTTCGTAGAATTATCCAACAACAAAAGAATGAACAAAAGGGCTAGAGCGACAAGGAAGGAATAGTACTATCAGGCCCTCCGAGCTGAGCGACGGCGTCGACGAAGCGTTCATGGAGTTCGACGGTCCAACGGAGGCGAGGCTTAGGGTCGGTGGTGAGGACAAGGCCTGAGTCACCTTGAACACACATGGTTCTGTCATGGGAATTCATAGTTGGGGGCTTCTTTGGAGGGAACATTCTTTCCATCTCTCTCTCTCTCTCTCTCTCTCTCTCTCTCTC
>JANHAO010020152.1:0-13019 GCA_026873985.1 Saraca asoca | reverse complement strand
ATCTCGACTAGTGTCATTTTGGTGCAGAAGTTTACATCATTAACAGTCACACTCACCATCCCATAACCCCTTATGAAATTGACTGGATGAGATAACTTCTCACCATGGACTTCATCTTACGTATGTAATACACGATGAATGTAATATAAGATGAATGTACAACCTTTATATCTAATTCACAGAATGTATAGTCCAGGATGTAATAGAACTCAATCAAATTGGTCTAGGGCACCCATCCAGACTAACAACTAACGCTAAGGAGATGAGTTGGGCATAAGAATTAGGAGTAAGCTGGAATGGGCTAAGTTTAACTTTATTCAAGAAGTTAACAATATATGGATGTAATGGAAACCTTAGCCTAGTGATAAAGTGCGGAAAGCTTATGGCAATGAACCCCCGAGGTGGATAAGGAGCATAATCATCCGAGAAGGGCACCATGACTCGGCATCCCTACTGGAGCTAATTTGTCCAAACTATGGTCAGGAGCTCGTGGTAACGGACAGACAAAACATGCAGGGTAAACATCTAGTGATCAGAATGGTGCTAGCTCGTTGCAGCCTTTTGACCCTCAACGGGGTCTGGATGAGCAGCGAAGTCCCTAATGACCTTACCACGCCTCGAGGTTGCTTCATTAAGATGTTACGCCCGCTGTGCCGGAGAGTTGGGCTCGTCATCGTTCCCTATTCAGTGACGTCGATGTCCATGATCTGCACCCATTTACACAAAGGAAAAGGAATGGTTAGGTGGCTATAATTAGACCTCACCCAAAGATTTGAGGCTAACAATTTCCTATGCTATAGGCCATGTGCACCTTGGGTCACCACATCTAAGACCCAGACTTTAGAAAATAAAGGGAACTCAACGGTTGAACCATAAATCCAAAAAACAAACATAAGACTCGAAACGGTAATCAAAAACCCTAGATTCTACTGATAGATCAACCAAATAAGTCAAAATAGGTAAAAAGAAAATGCACAGGCAAACAACTTCAACCAGCATTTAGGATTTTTTAACCACAAGCAGATAAGTCTCACAAACCATAAAGCAAAGAAGTTCAGAAACTACAAGCTATAGAAGGAAAGACTCACCTTGATTAACAGAAGCAGAAAGTCTAGAGATGTGTGTGGAAATGTTTCTTAGTGAGTAGAACCCAAATAACAATTGGGGAGCTGGGATGGCGCCGAGGGCAACAGAAAGCAATGATGGATCAAGAGATTTGGCAAAGAGAACGAGCAAGAAAAGCTTAGGAGTTTCAAGTTTCAAATGACAAGTGAGAAGGAGAAAAAAGTCTCTTCGACTTATATGACACGCGGTGCCATCATTAGATCTGAGAACCCATCAGCTACCCATGATCTGACAGTCTAGCAAATGCTAGGAGCAAGCTGACAACAACATAGCATGCACAACTACTGAAGGCAAGAGCAATTATGACAAGCTAGTGGTAGAAATCAGAAAGTCACAGACAAAGTTAGTGAGAGCATGCCAAACAACCCATAGGATTGCAGATCACAAGTTACGAACCATAACTCTTAACTCATTCTACTTCCAAGAAGTGCTTTACGCACTAAACTTTTGCATATGTTGTGTTCAAGAATTGTCTTTAGCACTAAACTCTTGCGTAGACAATACCAAGACCCCGTATCCAAGAAGTGCTTTACACATTAAACTTTTACGTAGGCCACGCCCAAGAACACCAAACTCTTGCATGGATAATACTAAGACCCCACATCCAAGAAGTGTTTTATGCACCAAACTCTTTCCAGGTCTCATCCAAGAAATGCCTTTGGCACCAAACTCTTCCACGGACAATACCAAAATCCCGAATCCAAGAAGTGCTTCGTGCACCAAACTCTTGCATGGGCCACGTCCAAGAAGTGCCTTCAGTACCAAACTCTTACACGGATAATACCAAAAACCTATGTCCAAGATGTGCTAGCCACACACCAAACTCTTGTACAAGCCATGTCCAAGAAGTGCCTTCGACACCAAACTCTTGTGCAGACAAAGGCGTGTTCGTGAAACCAACCTAGGCATTCAATCCCACACCAAGAAGGTACTTAAGCACTCCAGTGCTCGAACTCATGGCCAACAATGCACTCTGGTGCTCAAATTCATTGCCAACTAAGATGAGCTAATACGACTGATTAGTCATCCAATATGGCACATATCCTTTAAGTCATAATTTATTGACTGAAGTCCATTCATATAAATTTAATTAATATCATCTGAGGTCGATTGACCTAATGAGCACTCGTTTTATCTAATGATTACCGAGTTATGGTTTGTAGAGACTTATTTATGTTGTCAACTGTGACCTACTAAATCGCTAATGTTGCGTGCTTGGGCAAAACAAGAAATAAAATGCAAAGCTTCATTACAAAACCTCTTTCAATGAGGTAAATTTACATGAAGGACCAAGGGTACAAATCAAAGTAAGCCTATAGTTGATTGAGGAAGAGTTAAATCCCAACGGATCGTGGGCTTCACGAGCAGGCCAAGCTGCTCTAACCCTTCTTCAACTTCCACTTAAGCCAGCGGATTGCCTAACTTGAGCATCCTTGAGGTGCTTGGAGCAGGAGAAATAACATTTGGGCAAGCAAAGTGGCTGTATAAGTTTCCCCTAGCCCTCCTGAACAAGGAAAGCATCCTTTAGCTTCATTAAGCTACTTAAGGACCTAGAGACATCTGACGCCATCGTGCAAGGAGACAAAAGAGCACAGCTAAAAAGGCTGAACTACAATAAGCCGCAAGGCCAACAAGCAAGCCAGACAGTTCTAGCTCCTCTGTCCTATTCTCTTCCCAAGTTGAAAACTCCACCTTCAGCCTCACAACCCCTGGGTGCTTAAAGAAACCAAATGGTAAACTCGCTAGAGGACAAAAGAGCAAAAAGGGAGGGGCTAAACTTGTTAGCACCATGAGGAGGTCATGAAAACAATTCCCAGAATCCTTAAAGAGGAATACCCCATGGGAGCCTCATGCAGCAAGTCATTCATACCTTGCAGTCTTATGCAGTAGACCATACATACCTCAAAGCACTTTGCCAAAGGCCAGAGCTTTAGAAATATGGGGGGCTCAGTCAATGTACCCATTTGGTTATTCTTTGAAGTAAGCAAGGAGGCTTATCACGCCTTATATAGACTAGTTCAACCTCATAGAAGAGCCTAAAGAATATTTGGTTATTCTTGATCGAATGGTCTAGAGGGAAACAAGACTGTCATGCTAACGGCTATAAAACATAGACAGTAGAAGGCGTGGCCTGGTGCAAGTGAAGTGAAAGATTGAAGTCTAAAATGATAACACGACAGATTGAGTGCAGAGACTTGACAATGCTACAGACTGTAGGGAAAGATTTTGCTAGCAAACTACAACTCCCAGTCCCCAATGCGAATTGAGAGTTGGAGGTGCTTATGTTGTAGGTATTTTTCGAACAATGAAAATTGAGCTAGTAAAGGTTCAATAGGAGATAAGTCCAACCAGAAAAGGCCTAGACCGTCCAAGAAACTGAGGTCGCTCAACGAAGACGCCAGCTCACCAATCGCGAGCTTAGGACATAGGGCGAGGCCAACACAGCAACCTTAGCTCACTAGAGATGAATTTCAATTCGCTAGCTGAAGCAGGTTACTCAACACAGCCTCAGGTTGCTAAGATAACGACCCCAGCATAAGTGTGGAAGCCTAGTCAGTAGTTCATGGCACATATTCCCAACCAACAAATCAGTCTCCAAAACTGACACATCAGCCCCTGACAGTTCGACAATGATTTGTCCAGCATTTATTGTCCGATATCAAGCATTAAT
Source organism: Saraca asoca (assembly GCA_026873985.1). NCBI lineage: Eukaryota > Viridiplantae > Streptophyta > Magnoliopsida > Fabales > Fabaceae > Saraca > Saraca asoca. The sequence continues at coordinate 9,223 of JANHAO010020152.1, read as the reverse complement.
TGCCCGAAGTGGTGAAAATGATAGCCTTGCTATTTATCAAATTACACTTGTAACCCTCCCTACTTCTATAAATAGAAGAAGGGATCATTATAACAAATAAGTGGAAAATTACATGCAGAAATTCTGCTAAAATAGTAAAAGAACACTTGTACTGAAACTTTGTTAAATTGCACAGAGAAACCATCGTGTAACAGCAATACACACTAACATGGACGTAAAGGTCATACTGACTTTAAAGCTTTTGTGTCCATTGTTCTTTTTCTTTCTCACTTTTTTTTCTGTTAAAACTTGTGTTATCAACTTGCAATTTAAGATGTTGAAGAATTATTCGAATTGACTAAGATTCAGATTTACAAAATCAAATTTTATCGTTAAGAATTAGCCACTATGAAATTAATTAAAATGGCTTGTAACTCCAAGATTTTTCCCATTACTTGGCACTAAATGCAGCCAATATTAGTTAACCTTCAATGACCACTTCATTTCTATAAATGCTTTCATTAATTAGCCATAGTAGGACTAGAAAGAGTTTACCTTGTGATTATTCTATTAAACTAAATACCTATCATATACTTATTCACATTTTCACATATGTTATTCTTGTAATCGTATTTTCTTAATAATGAAAAACTTACTTGGGGCTTTTTTTTCCAATTTGAAACTTAACATGAAATGCTCACTTCTCTTCACCCAAAAATTACTTTTCGATATTCTCATTCATCATATTTATATTTCATTGATCACATTAAACCCCCTAACAAATGCAGCAGGAAAAAAAATTGATGAGATAATACTAATTAAGAATAACTTTATAAATAATTGTACCTATGTCTGAATTTAACAAAAAAAAAATAGAAAAGAAACTATAACATCATTACGAACAGAATGATTGGGTTTAGAAGATGTTTATCAATAACAAGCCAATGTAGAAAACCGATCCTTTTTTTTAATGATGCAATGGTGTCAGTAATCAATGCGTAAGTTAGATACAATTGGATTTGCTATCAAAATGGAAGGAGATGCCACTTCTGAAGAATTTCAACCAGCTTTCCAATTTCTTCTGTTTCTACACATTCAGTATTTATCATAAGAATTAAAGATATTCACTCAAATATTAAAAAGCTTATCCTCTTTTTAATTATATATATAGTAAAAAAATAATTAATGGATACATGTCTCATTACTTATTCATTAAAATTGTATAACACATGTGATTCATCTCATTTAACAAACAAAACTATTCATCCTCTGATACGACACTGTCTAAAATTTTGAACCCATTTTATATGAGAGAATATGTAATTCCATGGTTAGAAATGAAAGTAGAATATCATTGTTTATTTACGAATATGATTTAAACTTAAGTGTATTTACAATAAAATATTTAGTACACAATTATTGAAGTATTTTCTAGAAATATGTATGTTTTTAAATATAAAAAGAACACTTATTGATACTAAATGATAACAAAAACAATTTATCTTCAATAATTGTTAGATAGCATTTTATAAAAAAAAAATTAGTCAAACAACATGACAACTAGTGAGATTATATTATATAATAATTCCTTACTTGTCAAAAAAAAAATGCAAACACATATCGACTATTCAATTTAGTCGACTTGTGAGCCCATGTTCATTTGCATATTTACTCAATTATTTATATGATACATATATTATACATTAAATAATTTAACTGAGCTTAAAAAATAGTGCATTGCACGGATATCATACTACTTCTTTTTATAAAGCACAATATGATTAATCACGAGACTCTAATTATTCTTTTTTCTTAGTTTGATGTTTACATTTTTATGATAAAATAATAAAATATATCATAATAAATTGTCGATTATTTTCTTATATTTTGAACCATAAATGCAAAAGGAAATTGTTTTCACGTTTTTCAGACAATGATCAGAATTCCACTGCCATTATTATCAAGGATAAGGGGAAATTCCTGTGCTTAGTCAGTCATCAATCAACGCTCAGCTTCTACCTGCGGTTACATATTCTTTGCTTTTCTCTCTCTACGCTGACACTGTTTGTTTCTCTCTCCTCATGAGACGCGCTTAGCGTTACGGAAACTAAAGTAGTATTTTCTCTGTGTACAAATTCTTTGCTTTTCTTGGAAACTCTCCCAAATCAGAGTCATAATAATCTCACACTCCTTTTTGGCTTTATTCACATCAGGCACGCCACCTCAATTTGCATTTTCTACTGTACCAAACTCTCTATCTCTGTTCAAATTTCGCATCTTTTCGTACGTCTCTCTTGTTTCGTGATCCTGCTTTGGTGTTTGGGAGGTTGTTGCTTTGAATTTTCTGGGTTTAATTGATCTGCGTTCGTGGGCATGAACTGAGTCCAGCTGGGTTGAAGATTTGAAGGTGCTAAATTCTGGGTTTTCAGTTAGAAGCTAGAAGAAGAGGAAGATGGAGAAGTACGAGCTGGTGAAGGATATAGGTTCTGGGAATTTTGGAGTGGCTAGGCTTATGCGCAACAAAGAGACCAAGGAGTTTGTTGCCATGAAATACATTGAACGAGGCCACAAGGTCCAATGAAAAACAAACCTATCTCACATTTAGTAATCTTACTATTAAAGTTGATTTTTGTTGTGAGAACTATATTCTGTGGAGATAAAAGTGATGTGCACAAGTTAAATTGATCGTGGTGATTCAGAGGACTGAAACATCGCATTGTTAAAGTCTAAAAGCTTTTTTTTTTTTTGAAGAACTTACTTTGAACAGATATGTGCATGTGTGTATATGTTTATAATTTTATTTGTTATGTGCATTTCTGCATGTGCTTATGTGTGTAATTGGGTAAATTTATCATATTAAATTTTTTGGTCCTTTTTTTCTTTCAGATTGATGCTAATGTAGCAAGGGAAATCATAAACCATAGATCTCTTCGGCATCCAAATATAATTCGGTTCAAGGAGGTTTATGCACCTTTGGCTATATATCTATGGTTTAATTGAGAATATTAGCTCGGCTTACGTTGTGTTTGGATTGCTAATATGTGCTTTCAGCTTTGCAGGTGGTTTTGACTCCTACTCATCTTGCTATAGTTATGGAGTATGCAGCGGGTGGAGAGCTTTTTGAGCGAATTTGCAGTGCAGGAAGATTCAGTGAAGATGAGGTTTGCTTGGTTTTCCTAGCTAATTTGGAGCTCTAGTGTTCATAACTATCTTTTGCCATGGTTTGATGAGTAGATGTAGGACCAGCATGAGGGTGTTTGGCAAACTGCAACCAGCAAACCCTTTATACTTCTTAGGATATAAGGCGGCAGTTGTTTTCTGGACTGATAAAAAATTGGCATTCATTTTAAATTTTTTTAATTGGTTTGGATTTATAGTTGCCAGGAAGTTCCAGTTTGCCCTGTTGAAAAAAAAGAAAACATTTTGATAAATTAAAATAGTCAATTCACCAGATCTATTAAATCATGTTATAATGCATCAGATTTGTACATATAAATTTAATTAATAGTAATGAAATCATACCTGACATTACGTGAGAATCTATGATTGCATAGCAAAGCACTCCTTAACATGTTCACTCCTTATAACCCTAGCAAAGAAAAGGGGGAAGAAAACTATATCTGTAGTCTCAATGGGATAATTACAGCTTTATTAGGATATAAATAGAAACCTACCTTGCTATAACCCTATTGGGTCAACTGACGCATCATCATTGATCTAGTGTTATAAATTATGCTCGCATAATTAATTGATGCATCAATGGCTTAGGTGTTAGATTCAATAATTTAATCATATAATTAATTAACCTATAATAATAATTAATTGTTGTGGTGTTCATTTAATTCAATAACATATGATTTAATTAAATTATGGTAGTCCGTATAGGAAAATTCCAACTTGCCTAACATCTAGCATAATTTCGTCCTTAATAGAGTTAATCTTAGCTCAGCCTCAATGACGGAGTTGATTTGAGTTTATTGGGAACTTCCAAGAACATTTGAGATAGCAGATTAGTATTGCCGAGTTTTACATAAGAAGGAAGACTAGTATAAGTCCCTATAAATGGTGAAGCTTAATTAGTACTTTAACCTTTTGGAGAGGCATTCCTTTATGTATGATCTACTTTTTGCATACTTGATAAAGGCACAAAGCTGTTTGTATCAGGGTTTTTTTTCCTCCCTTCTGGGCAACTAGATGCAATGGATGAATCTTTGATTTGCTTCTCATTATTGTTGTATCCTTGAGATATTCCAGGCTAGGTATTTCTTCCAGCAGCTCATCTCAGGAGTTAACTACTGCCATTACATGGTAAATGAAATATTAGTCTAGAATGGACTGTATATTTCAGGATGTGTCAATTGATCTTTACGTTTGCCACTCTTCTGGTTCAATTCTCTATGTAATCTTCCTTCTACAGCAAATCTGCCATCGAGATTTGAAGCTGGAAAACACCTTATTGGATGGAAGCCCTGCTCCACGTCTGAGAATTTGTGATTTTGGTTATTCTAAGGTTTAATTATATCTAAACTAAATTCTTTACCTAAATTGCTTAAAATATTTTTGATAATTTTGGAGCTTTATTCTTGTAGTCATCTCTGCTTCATTCACGGCCTAAATCAACCGTGGGAACGCCAGCCTACATTGCACCAGAGGTTCTTTCTCGCAGAGAATATGATGGAAAGGTGATTAGAATCTAGATTTATTTATGTAAAAATGGATTTAGGTTGTCATAGAAAGCTTCAACATTCATACACATCTAACTCTTCTCTTTTAGAGAAAACAAATTAGATTTTAATAGATTTTATTAACAGAAAGGAAGAATAATTTGTACTTAGTGAATAATTTGTACTTAAGCAGATTTAGGTTGTACACTTCACTTTTCATATGTGTCCTGTCTGGATGGTTTTATGCAAAATAAATAAGAGAGACTAAGAAGCTCTATCACATTCTTAATCAAAGAAATATTCCATTGACTTTGAAGTCCTTTTTATAAATATCAGGGGGAAAATATTTATGAACTATTAGGATTCACCCATGGTAGGACTAATACTTGCTTGATGAGTCTTCAGTGCATTGCATGTATTTGATGTTAATTTTTTTGGTTCTTTTATTATGGTTTGTGCTTGATTCAGTTGGCTGATGTATGGTCTTGTGGAGTGACTCTTTATGTAATGCTGGTGGGAGCATACCCATTTGAGGACCAAGAAGATCCCAGGAATTTCAGAAAAACCATAAGTGTAATCCTAGTTTTATCCACCACTTGAGTTAACGGATAAAAATATTCTCCACTCTTTCTGACATTCAACATTCTTATGCAGCGGATTATGGCTGTTCAGTATAAGATCCCTGACTATGTCCACATCTCTCAAGACTGTAGACATCTCCTATCTCGCATTTTTGTTGCAGATCCTGCTAAGGTATGTAAATATATGCTGCTGGAAAGTGTCTGAGTTTTATTGTCTACTTTTTTATTTAAAAATATTGTTGAGGAATATCAAGTTGTTGCAAGAGAAAATAGATGGTATCAGTTGAAGGATGTCCATATTCTTCTGCAATGTAATTTATGTTGCATATTCCGAACATTTTGTGTCTTTACCTTGGTTTTCCTAAGAGTTTGCTAAGTATATGCTAGTCTTTAAGTTTAAACATCGACCATCACGTCCCAAAAAATAGCAGTGTTGTGCTGCTTAGCTACCTCGCTTCCGCCTAAAATGAAAAAGGATGTCTTATTGGTTTTTTTAAGTCCAAAAATAAACTGCTGCGTATAGCTTATTGTCTCTGTCACTGCTGTGTTGTAGAGGATCACCATTAAAGAAATCAAGGCCCACCCGTGGTTTTTAAAGAACTTGCCTAGAGAACTGACAGAAGTGGCTCAAGCTGTATACTACAGAAAAGAAAATTCAACTTTTTCTCTTCAGAGTATAGAAGACATCATGAAAATTGTTGAGGAGGCCAAAACTCCTGCTCCAGCTTCCAGGCCGATTGGAGGGTTTGGCTGGGGAGGAGAAGAAGAGGAAGAAGAAGAAATTAAAGAAGAAGCAGATGCAGGGGAGGAAGAAGATGAATATGAAAAGAGAGTCAAGGAGGCACAGGCTAGTGGAGAAATTCATGTAACTTAAAAAGTTAAAATACCTTCCAAGTTCTTAGATAGTTAGAAAGATTTTTGGTTTCAGATGTCCTTGAGCAACTTCAATCAGGTTAGAGTGTGTTTTTATATTGGTGTGTATAAAATTTTGTTTTCAGATAAATGGCTGTAAATTTTCAGATATTGGAGAGGGTTGTGATTTGCATCATTATGGTAAGTACTTGGCTGTCCTGTGGTCTGAAAGTAGCAGGATACGAAAATACCATTGAAGTGAGTTTAATTTGTTCAATCTGTCTCCCACCTTTTGTCAGAGAAATGGTTTGCTATCTGCTCTCTCTCTCTCTCTCTCTCTCTCTCTCTCTCTCGGGGTTGTATTCTTTGAACCCAAGTACGAATATTTGAAGTTCCTAGGTTGAAAGGAAAGAAATTCAAGGGTGTATTATTTTTGTATTTATATTTTTTTTGGAGAAAGTTTAAGAGAAAATTAAGTTGTTTAACTTCATGATTAATGTATTCTATCATCCTTTTGGAGGGTTTATAATAATGCTAATATTTGAGTTTAAAACTTGAGTGATGAAAGATAATAAATTTTATTAAATCAATGGTGTCAAAGTGAAAATGAGGAAAATTTATTTCTCTATTGAAATAATAAATTTTTGTTAGAAAATCTATGCTATTCAATATAAAAAATTATGTCTATAAAAAATATATTTTTTTATCTTCTTTTTTTTTTAAGAAATTAAGGATATCTATGTTCCATTTATAGAACTCTTTGTTAGTATGAACTAGTATTAATTGCACAACCTACTCATTCATAACTCGAAAATATCTCTTTTGCCCAACTTGGTTGAAGCTAAGTCATCGCACAGCAAGTTGTGGACATAGCATTCTTCAAAATTTTAATTTATTTTATCGTAAGGACTTTTATTATCAACGGTGCACCATACTTCAAGAATACAATACAACATGCAGTAAGAATATTTAATTTATTCTGATCCTGCATTTGTTTATATTGTGAATCAACGGATACAAACATCAACCAATAAAGGCAAACAAATGGATACTCAATCTTTATTTTGTTCTGCACCAAGCACTTGGCATCCCGTATATGTTTGAACATTATTGGGGTCCAGCATAAAAAAAGTTAGCATGGCGCCTGAAATGCGCCACATCCAAAAATTCTCATCCACTTCTGTATGTCCAAATCTGCAAGCACCAGCACCACATTCCAGCATCTTAGCCTTCAATTCTTCATTTTGTTGATGAAGCTGCCTCACTAATTACTCTATGCAAATTTCTAGCCTCAGTTAAAATGCACTCCCTGTCAAATAGAGCTGAAACAACAGCAACACCTTTCAGATTCAGTGCGCCAATTTCCATGACAGAATGAGCATTTGACAGACCAATGCCACCAATTGCAACCACAGGCAGTTTTGAAGCCTGGCATACTTCTCTCAACCCGTCTAAACCAATAGTACGATTATTAGCCTTTGTGTTAGTGGGATATACACTACCACAGCCAATGTAATCGGCACCATCAATCCATGCTTGGTGAGCTTGCTCTGGAGTCTTGCATGATACACCAATAATCTTTTCAGGTCCAAGGAGAGTTCGAGCTACTTGTACTGGCATGTCAGACTGACCAACATGAACACCATCAGCATCACAAGCAAGGGCCACATCTATGCGATCGTTTATGAGTAAAGGTACACCATAGGAGCGACATATTTTAAGGCATGCTTTGGCAGCATCCAAGAAGTCTCTGGTTTCAGCATCCTTTTCCCTGCAAAAGCAGAAAAGCTTGTCCACGTGGTATCTACTTCAATAAGACATAAAAGCAGATGAAAAAAAGCTTAAAAGGGATTCTTTGGAAGCAAACAATCAGGATATGACATATACCACAGTGAAGCCAGTGTATATCCTATTTTTACTCCCAATACATATAGCAGGGAGCAACAGAAGGAAAACAGAGAAGAAAAATAGAAAGAAGAAAGCTGAAAACTGGAACCCTAACAAAAAAAAATACATTTGAGTGTGTAGATTTTTCTTCTATTTTCTTTTCTTTTGAGTTCAGCTTCTTGGACTAAGCAAGCAAAGCACATTAAAAGCAACAAACCTTAATTGAATAACAGTAACACCTCCTTCTACAGCAGCTCCAACAGCATCAGCAATGGAACGTCCCCACTTCCTGTTCATGATTGAATCCGTTACAGCATATAGTAACAAGTCATTTGCATTGAATCTATCCTGCCTATTAGAACTTTGAGTGATACTCTTTAGTGCCCAAAAATGATCGAATGGGCCTTGTGCTCCATTTCCAATGACAATGTCTCTGCTGTAATCCAATGCAGTCCCAATATAACGTTTTGCTACCTGCCAGAATTCAAATACATTGTAAAACTAAAATACTGACATATTCCATCAATTATTATCTTCTATTTCATTTTTTTCCATCTCTAGATCTTAAAAGATAAAAAAAGGAAATGAGAAAGTTTAAAATATAGCTAGATTCAGATACACAGATGTCCCAGTGCGGAGAAGGACAAAATCCTTAGGCATCATTGAAACTGAATTGCCCCATTATCCTTCTTCTCTACAGCAGGAGAGGGGAAAGGCCCATATTGCTAGTCAATAAACCAGGTATTTGCTGTAAAGAGGTTTGTTGGGTATTTTTTACAGTACGATCTACATTAAAGATGCCATTTCATGGGAAGCATCTGTGAATGAAGATTGCATTGGCTTATTCTTTCCTATATGATCAAACCCATACAATTATCATGTTCCATTTTGCTCCTTTGTATAATCAGTGGGAATGGAAGCACTTTGACCAATAATAAAGCATCCATTTTCATATGGCATCCTTTATTTTGCTATATAATAACCTTGAGACCTTCATAAGATTAAGCCCATAGGAAAAAATTTCTAAATTCTTAAATGTTAACCATTAATTCTTTCATTCATGTCTCTCCTTGTATGCAAGAGCAGAACAAGCAACAATTTTCCAAACTGTCAAAATGGAATCCCATGTTGAGAAGTAATACTTCCTAATACAGTTATAAACTTGAAAACAAATTGGGCCTGTTTGGAAGTGTTTTCATGTGTTTTTGTTTTATTGTTTTTGAAAACAGTTTTTTAAAAACAGTTTCTAAAAACTGTTTT
>JANHAO010020151.1:0-12947 GCA_026873985.1 Saraca asoca | reverse complement strand
ATTAAATAATTTTTATTAAATAATTATTTTTAATAAAATTATTTTTGTTTCATAAAATAAGAAATTAAAAATTTTAAAAATAATAGAATTTGATGTTCATAAAATGGATTGTATTTTTATTTCTACAAATCATATTTCCTGACTAAACCAAACAGTAAAAAAAGGATTCACAAATAATTTGATTTCATTTTCTGACTGAACCAAACAGTTTAAAAAAGTAACAATTTCTATTCCATTTCCTCTCCTTATTTGATTATATTCCCTTTCTGTTTTCACAAATTGAACCAAACTGGGCCTTAATGTACACGTAGTCAATATTCTTATTCATTCAAGAAATTCTACCATTCCCTCAATCTTACAGCCTAATCTCTCAGAATCTCCCATGATTCCGTTTCTTATTTCTAATCTAGGGCCAATTTTGCTACCCATTTCCTTTGCCTATTCTTTGTATATCGATTTCTTTTTTATATCTAATTTTAATCATTTTGTTCTATTTCTTTGTCAAAAACCCTTTAATTATTCTTTTTATCATATTCTTTCCATTGTTTATCGCTTTTTAAAATTTAGAGATGTGATTAACATAAATCATCATTATATAGTGATTCACAAATTTGTGAATATTTTAATCTAAAATTCTTTTTTGTTTTATTTTGAAAACATGAAATATATACAACAAATATATCTTTTGGTGCTTTTTTTAATAAATTACATGATATGCATAATTTTATTAAAAATATTTTCTTTAAATAATTAACTTTAAAAAATAAAATGAAATCCTTCTTATAAAATTATTTTCATAAATAAGGATTTAATATTTGGCTAGACAGACACTAATAATTAAAAGAAAATCAACGAATCATATATTTAATTTCATAGCCATGCTATCTTAGAATATCTCTTATTCAAGATAATCTCCTTAAATTTATTAACCTAAAAATAATAATAAATAGGGTGTATATAACTATTTAGTGAACAGACACAAGCCTAACTTTGGCTTGAAAATTCATTTTAGTCATACATATAAATATAATCATATAATGCATATAATATATGGATATATAGTGCAAAAATACATAGTTTAATATATTTCAAAAATATATTTTTCACAATCATTTCCATAACCTTCATATCTAATCATCATACTTAGGATGTAATCTTAATCCGATTTACTATGCACTCATATTACACACATTACATATGGAAGACATGATCCTCGCTCTCCTAATTCATATCTGATGACCTTGTAAAGCTCATGTACCTCTCTTTACTAAATCATATCTAATGACCATATAAAGTTGTAGTCCCTTAAGTTATATTGACAAAAAGAAATATTGGGGAAGTGATAGTCCTTATCTTTTTGTGTTGTGTCATTTGATTTGTTCCATAGAACCATTTCATTTCATGTCCCTAAATGCACATGTCCCATGACCTTCTATCACATGGGTCACTTTGCCCTATAATCCCCTATCATATGAGAGACCATTTGTCCCATAACCTCCTATCATATACAAAACGTCATGTACATTTCCTAGTGCACATAAGTCCACCAACATCCTTTGCCAATTCACATACATACACATACTTTCTTCTCTTATCATACTTTATCATATTTTGATATCCTTAACTACCCTTGATTAATCGTTAATTACTTCATAAACATATTCCTTCTATTCCTATCCTTTGTAATAATTTCTACATGTTATGATGAGAAAGCCTATAGAAATACATATCTTGAAAAGAAAATTACATTTATTTAAAATCATTGACATTCATAACATATCTAGAAATATAATAATTTTGATGGCATAAATAATTTAAATAATTAATTTTGAGAAAATAAAATTTATATTCAAAATTTACGATTTTTCCAAGACATAAAACTAATTTTTAACATTTCGTAGATTTATAATATTCATAATTCATATGCATATGCAAGGTTGGGATTTCTAATTTAATCCTCAACCTAAACCATTTCTACATTCCTGAGACATAATCCGTTTCATACATTCATCAATTCAAACAAAGCACATATTCATATAGGCAATCAATTCCTAGAGTCTAACGTAACTCTATCTTCCCACATGTATTCTGGCCTAAGCCCGAATTCATCAAAATATATGTTTTAGGTCTAATCCATGATTTCTTACTTGCAATGCTTTTGACCTATTTACAATAAACTAATTCTCTAACTACATTCCTTGTAATTAACAATCAAAATACATTTGATAATTTTAAACATATATATAATTTATATGAAAGAAAAACATAAGGGTAGAATCCCACTTGCCTTAGTAGGAAAGAAATCTCCTAAACCTACTCTTAGAGCCTTTACCCTAATTTTGACCAAAATCCTTGATTATTGGAAAAACTATAAAAATCAAAGAGAAATCAAAACTAAGGAGAAAAAGAAACTGAGGAGAGTATTTGACCTTTTTAGGCAAAAAGCCCTTACCTTAAGCTCATACCCTTGAAGAGTACAAAATAGAATCCCTTCATGTTGAGCAACACTTTCTGGGAGCTATTCAATTGTAAATGAAGATTGTAGAAAATGTCACAGAGGCTATTCCTTATATATGCATGAAAAGGCAGTCGATTGACTGCACTAGGCATGACCGTTCAACTTGATGTGTCCGTACTAATCGGTCAGCCACTTCCTAAGATCCAATCAATGGGTTGGTCTGATTCCTGAGGCCTTTAGTAACCTGGGTCCTTGGCCTAACATGTTGTATAATCTTATCCTGATCTGAGTTTTAAGTTATAAAATTTTATTCTACTACTTTTACACTTAGTGACTCATTCTAGTCTAAATCTATGTTTTGGGGATGTTGCAACTGGTTTTCTTTCCAAACCCAAGTTTGAATCTCGTCAAGTTAACATCAAGAGGTGTTATATCCTTTTTACCTATCTCACTTCCAACCTCATATCTTATACCTAGGTTCATGATTCTTATAATTCATGTTGTCTATTCCATGGCCCTTTTACCTCGTCCTTGTCTATGCATTTTCTAGGATTATCCTAAGTTTATTTGAGTTACCCTAATGTGAATAAACTTATACCCTACTATCACATCCTCAATTCCAAGGAATGTAATTGGTATGAATCATCAGGGATGACTCACAAACCCATGGCTCATAACTCATATGCAATGAAATCCTTTAAATAATATTTGGTTAACATTTCAATAACATTGTGCATGCTTTTAAATTTGAAATCAAATTGAAAACATATGCAAATGTAAATAAAGAAAGTTGAAACTTGTTTCTGAAAACATGACTCATGAATGACAGAGTTAACCTGACTAACTGTTGGCTCTCTCTATTAAAACATATCTATATACTAATATATTATTCATACCTCTAGTGGGTAGGAATAGGTCTTAGCTCATCAGCATCCTTAAAAACATTGAGTATTTGAAAAATATAGTCATACACATGCAATATTCCTTTTATCCTTTATTTTTCCATTAGCCTGATATAATGTGGCCATGCATTTCCTATTTATCTTATCATAGTCATAGAAAATGTCATGTAAGGGCTCTTAATCTTTTTTGACCCTGCAAGATAGACATGTAAATTATACATACACAATGGGTCATTGGTGAGAACATTGTCTATTAATATATAATATGTCCCTTAGGACATTCATAAAGTTTCTTGGGTTTTGTGCCCCTGACACCATATTATGATCATAGGCTTATGCAGCCATGTGATAAAAATAGTTCCATGAATATACATCTCCTAGTATACATAGGTCCTCCAATGCCCACTTTCATTGTCCTAGTTAGCAAACATAATTATCCTTTAAATTTTCTTTGGTTTATTTATGTTTATCTTAGCCTTTTCTAACTTGATAGCCATTTATTATCCTATTTTCAACTTTATTATTACCAGATAATTAATTAGATTAATTATGAAAATATTCAAGTTAGTAAATATGACTTATGGCTATATTCTAAGCTTTCCCAATTGATATTATCACCACAATAGATGCCTATGGACTTTTCCAAATTTAGCCATAAAGATGAAAGAAAAAGAAGAATATTCATGTCATACTCTGGAATAGAGAAGAAGGGGCGTGATAAGTGATGGATTTGATACCATAAAGAGAAATCTCTTTGATAAATCCTAAGTTCATATAAAAACCCTAAGAGAGGAAGCTCTCACAAGAAGAAGATGATTTTTCAATTTCATAAAATGTGTAATTTGAATTCTAAGGGAAAGAAGCATTTTCAAATAGCTATCACTAAACAAAAATGGGCTGGACTCATCAAGCAAACAAGCCCAAACAAACACTAAACAAATTAGCAAAAATAAAATGCCTAAACTGCTACAAAAAGTCTAAAAATAAGTGACATAAGGTGGCATCCAAAATGGAGCCAAACAACCCAAAAAAATAATGCAAAAATAGCCCCAAATTAGCCCATGAAGACACCATATGTGCTGCCATGTTGGACACTCCATGTTGATTAGGTGGCTCCACTTAATGACATGGATTCAATGCATATAACTCTTGACTTTCCCAAGCCATCCTCTTCATGTTTGCTCCAAGTGTTTTGACACAAGCCTTAGATAGCCTCCCTAATCCTCTTAGCATTAGCCCTTGTGTTAGGTCCATCGGGAATGTGCAGAGGCTTTTGGTGATTCCTTGAATGATCCTTTGAGTTTCCATCATTGCCCCTTTCTTCAAAAGGATTTAACCTTGAATTTTCAAGACTTGCATTAAAAGGAGAAAAATTAGAAACATTAAAGGAAGTACTAACATTATATTCACCAAGAAGATCCAACTTATAAGCATTATCATTGATCTTTGCCACCACTTGAAACAAACCACCGTTTCTTAGGTGGAGCTTAATTCTTCTTTGTGCCGGAAATCTCTCCTTTCTCATATGTAACCAAACCTAATCTCCTAGCTCAAAGACAACCTTCTTTCACCCTTTCTTGGCTTGTTGGGCATTTTACTCTATTCTTTTCTCAATATTTCTCCTTACTTGCTCATATAGGTGTTGCACCAATTCAACCTTCTTCTTCCCATCTAAACCAAAACATTCCTCAATAGGTAATGGCAATAAATCCAAATGAGTTAGTAAATTAAAACCATAAACAACTTCAAATAGAGAAAAATGAGTAGTCGAATGTACACTTCTATTATAAGTAAATTCAACATAAGGCAAGCATTCTTCCTAATTTTTCAAGGTTTTTTGGATGATAGATCTTAACAAAACAGTAAAAGTCATATTTACTAGCTCAGTTTGACCAGCAATCTATGGATGACACATTATTGAAAATAACAATTTAGTCCCTAATTTCCCTTATAGGACATTCCAAAAATAACTTAAGAACTTAACATCTCTACCCGATATAATACTCTTTGGCACTTTATGTAACCTCACTAATTCTCTAAAGAGTAAATCAACAATATAAGTAACATCATCAATTTTATGACATGGAATGAAATAAGCCATTTTATAGAATCTATCAACTACAACAAAAATAGAATCCCTCCCTATTTTAGACCTAGGTAATCCTAACACAATCCATAAGAATATCTATCCAAGGTTCATTAGGAATAGAAAGTAGGGTGTAAAAACCATGAGGCATGACTCTAGATTTAGCTTATTTATATGTTATATAATTACCACAAAGCTTTTCAATGTCATGTTTCATGTCAGGCCAAAATAAATGTTCTTACAAGATAGTTAAGGTTTTTCCAATGCCAAAATGGCCCATTAACCCACCCCATAGGCTTCCCTTACAAGCAAATCTCTCAAAAAGCTTTTAGTTATAGACAACTTATTTTCTTTAAACAAGAAAGCATCATGCCAAAAAATTTTTATCAAATGGCACTTTCTCACAAGCATCAAACACATTAGCAAAATTATGATCATCCACATACAAATCTTTAATGTCTTTAAAACCCAACAATTTAGCATGCATAATAGAGATAAAGGTATACCTACGAGATAGTGCATTGACCACTACATTCTCTTTACCTTGCTTATGCTAGATGATGTAAGAAAATGTCTCAATGAATTTCATCCATTGGCATGCCAGCAGTTCAACTTCTTATGTCCCTTCAAGTGCTTTAAAGATTCATAGTTGGTATAGATGACAAACTCCTTTAGCCATAAATAGTGTTGCCATGTCTCCAAAGCCTAGATCAATGCATACAGCTCTTTGTCATATGTAGGGTAGTGGAGGGTTGCTTCATTTAGCTTCTCACTAAAATATGCAATGGGACATTTTTTCTGCATTAAAATAGCTCTAATGCCAAGACCTAAAGCATTACGTTCAATTTCAAAAGCTTTAGAAAAATTAGGTAGAGAAAGTAATGGTTCAGAAGTTAATCTCTCCTTAAGCAACTCAAAAGCCCTCTCTTGCTCATCTTCCTACTTAAATCCCACATTCTTTTTTATAACTCAGTTAAGAGTGCAGATATAGTGCTAAAGTCCCTCACAAACCTCCTATAAAAGCTAGCCACCCCATGGAAACTTATCACCTTACTCACGACCTTTGGTGTAAGCCATTCCCTAATAGCTTTTACTTTTTCCTTATACATTTTTATTCCTTTGCCACTCACCACAACCCAAAAATGTAATTTTCTTCAAACAAAATGAACACTTTTCAAAATTGGCATAGAACTTTTCATCTTTTAAGGATTGCAATATGCACTTTAAGTGCTCAACATGTTTATTTTCATTTTTACTATACATAAGGATATCATCAAAATACACAAACCACAAATTTTCCAATGAAAGCACATAAGACATGATCCATTAATCTCATAAAAGTACTAAGAGCATTTGTCAAATTGAAAAGCATGACTAACCATTCATACAATCCATGCTTAGTTTTGAAAGCAATTTTTCATTCATCTCCTAATCTCATTCTAATTTGATGATAACCATGCTTTAAATCAATTTTAGAAAATACACAAGATCTAAGCAATTTATCAAGCATATCATCTAACCTAGGGATAAGATGTCTATACTTTACTGTGATTTTGTTGATTGGCTAGCAATCAATGCACATCTTCCAAGATCTATCCTTCCTAGGCACTAATAAAACCAAAACTACATAAGGACTCATGCTCTCTCTAATGTACCCTTTTGTCATGAGCTCCTTCATTTGTCTTTGAATTGGTTTAGTCTCTTCGGGATTGGTTCTATATGTTGGCTAGTTTGGTATGAAAGCTCTAGAAATGAAGTCAATTTAATGTTTTATCCCTGTCATCAGTGACAACCTATAGGGCACCTCTTTGGGAAATAATTCTTCAAATTCCTATAAAACCTAATCAATGGCACTAGGCAAAAATAATATTTTCATGGTTAGTGTTCAAATAAGCTCTTTTGCATAGAAGGACTAGCATAGGCCAATTAGCATGGAAAGCATGCCTCACACACTAGCTCTAGCAAATACACTTAATTTTCTTTTGCCTTATTTTGATTTTTCTTTCAACTTTCTTCTTTCTTCTCTCTTTTCACTCTCAACATCTTTTTCTTCACATAGTTTCTTTTTGTATTTCTCCTTTTTCAATTGCTCTTCAAAAACTTGTTTTGGGGTTAAAGATACAAGAGTAACTAGTTTGTTATCTTTAACAAAGCTATACCTATTGAGGAAGCTATCATAAGTCACATGCCTATCAAATTGCTATAGCCTTCCTAACAACAAGTGAGCTGCTTGCATAGAAACAACGTCACAAAGAACCTCATTTTCATACTTTCTAATGGAGAATGCCACTAGAACTTGTCTTGTCACCTTCACCTCCCCACTTTCATTCAACCATTGCAATTTGTAAAGGGTGGGATGATTCAAGGTAGGCAAGCCTAATTTTTCTACCATGACCATGCTAGCCACATTGGCATAACTCCTTCCATTAACAAATTGTACACTTTACCCTTCACATGACATCTTGTATGAAAGATGGTTTCTTTTTGTTCTTCATTTTCTTCCTTAGCCTGAACATTTAAAACTCTTCTCACTATTAAAGCTTCTCATTCAACTACATTCTCTACTCCTTCACTACTCTCCCCTCTATTAGAGTAAGATTCTTTCTCTTTTTTCATGTTCACTTGAAGGCTTAATCTCCTAATTCTCCTTCACTAATCTCCCAATTCTCCTTCACTAGCATGACTCTTTTGTTAGGGCATTCATAAGCATAGTGACCATGGCTTAGGCACTTGAAGCATTTGATCTTTCTTTGTCTTTGAGGTGCTTCAACCTTAACTTTGCTCATGGGGTCTTCTCCTTTAGCCTTGGGAAAATTTTCTGCCATGAACCACTTTGAATATTTTTCTTCTTTTAGCTTATGTTTATTCTTCCAATTAAGCTTCCATGAAAAGTTAGATTGATGCCCATATTTGGAAAAACTTCTCCTCTTAAGTTGTCTCTCCACTTTTATAGCCATGTGTATCATATCTTCTAATTTCACATACTTTCTATCTATTTGAGAAGAATTTGAAAGGAAAGAAAAAATGGGCTAAAATTATTGTTCAGCCTTGTTTGATTAAGGAAAGAAATTGTTGAGAAAAGAAAATGAGAAGAAAAATTTAAGTGGGCCCAGAAGATTATTTTCTTACCAGTTTTAGGTAGAAAAAGGGGAGAAATTGTTGTTTATGCTACTGAAACCATTTGGATGAGCTTCTATCTTCTCTATCATGGCTTTTTTTCTTCCTTATGCTTGTTGGAGGTCCTATTGCAATTGCGTAAAATCTAGTTTTAACATTCCTAGCCATCACAAGAGCTATCTAGCGTGTGGTTCTGCGGCAAGGTGAGTTCTTCTCTTCTTGTCTTGTTGTTATTCTTTGCTTAATATGTGATTTGTTGCATTTCTAATCAAATGAATGCTAGATCTGGGTTTAAAATGTGTTTATTTACCTACAAATTCCAAGGTTTAAGCTATACTATGTCTAGGTTTGAGCTACACTTAAATCTAGGTTTAAAATTTATTCGTTTTCCTTCTAATTCTAAGGTTTAAGCTATATTAGGTCTGGGCTTTGAAGTTTTTTACTAGTAGTAGATCTTTCTATGTTGATGCTTTCTATCTTTTCTAGATATTGCTAAGGTAGCCTTGTTGAGCTTGAAGAAGCTGCTTAGAAAATTGTATGACTTTTTGAATTTGAATTGATTCATCTATGTGTATCATAAAGAACTTCAT
Source organism: Saraca asoca (assembly GCA_026873985.1). Classification (NCBI taxonomy): domain Eukaryota; kingdom Viridiplantae; phylum Streptophyta; class Magnoliopsida; order Fabales; family Fabaceae; genus Saraca; species Saraca asoca. Next base: position 3,794 of record JANHAO010020151.1, on the reverse strand, counting down.
GACTAAATCGATTCAAACTATGATGTGGATATGTCATGAATCAATTCATAAAAGTTCCTAACTTTTGGTTAAATCAATTTTTGAAAATAGTTATGGATGAATCGATTCATGTATATTTTCATGGCTATTTCTAGTATGAATCAATTCGTGAATCAATTCAAAATAGTGTAATCTTTTGGCTCATGGGTTGATTTTATAGTGCACAAATTTTATGCTTTTATTGCATGGCTGCATGTTTATTAGATAGATAATCAAGGTAGTAATGGGTTCTCTATCGATAAGAGTCTGGGCAATATGTATGATGTTAAATATCACATAAAATAAATAACTAATTTTAGAGTAACAATTGAAGATAATTTTTTTACTCAATTGAAGGTGGATTGGGAAAGGTGTCATTTAGTTTGTGTCTTACAAGTTATATGTTACATTGTGCATACATTGCACTTAGTACAATTGCTTTCACAAAATATCGACAAACCCATTGGTGATGGGAGTGCAAGAAGAGATCAAATGCGGCAAGAATTGATGCAACAACTACTACATTTAGAAAAAAGCTATGATATTATACATATAGGCCCCCTTGCATTTCTTTACTTGTGTGAGAAATTATGAGGCACTAGTAGAGTAAAGGATTCTATTAAGGCTATAATTAAGGAGCAAGTAAGGAGATTTCTCCATATCTTAGCACATAATGTCAAATATCGAATCGTGTCTTTTTTTTTCCATCATTCTATATAGACAATTAGCTGGCATTTTCATAGCATCTTACAAGTTGTTATTTCACTTGAGAAGCAATTTCTAGTGCAACCTTTTGGATTCCACATCCCACCATAGATATTTCATAGTAGCAAACACTACCCTTACTTTTTTATGAGCTCTTTATTTGAATATAGTTGGAAGATAATGTTATGTAGATATTGAAATCTAAGTTTGTTGGCCTAGGATTGCATTGGAGTTGTGGATGGAACACATATTCATGTGAAGGTCCCAAAAAAATCTACCATTTGATTCAGGGGAAGAAAACATTGGCCCACCCAAAATGTCTTAGCAGCTTGTGACTTTGGTTTGAATTTCACATATGTCATTGCTGGCTAGGAAGGAACTGCACTTGATTCAAATGTGCTAATGAATGCATTGAGGAGGGAAGATAAGTTAAAACTTATACAAGGTAAATTGTGAAACTTGTATGCATTCTTCATAGTTTTGTTCACATGTTTATAGGAAAATTTTGTGTGTACCTGTAGGAAAATTCTATCTTAGGGATGCTGGATGTCAGGTCCCTTAAAGGAAATAGTAATTAATCAGGATTTAAAATTTTAACTAACTTTGGAACTTGCCCTTTTCTCATTAGAGAATTTATATATGCCTTTGTGTTATATTCAAATTCAATGATAATGCAGCAGATTGAAAAATAATAAAAGTAGTAATAAGAACAACAAAATATAAGGGTAGAAAAAGAAGTTGAAGACACAATTTTTTAAAGTGGTTCAACTTGAATTGAAACCGTAATTCAAGTCTACTCTACTTGATCTTTCTCAATCAAAAGACCTTTTCAATTGAAAATAAAATCTATTAGGATTTACTAGGCTTTTGAATTGCCAGTTTACATGAAATATACAAGAATTTACACAGGCTTCTTACTAACCTAGAAGAATTGAAATAAGCTCTTCTAAACCTAAACAAAAACACAAGAAATGAGCAAGCTCTTGCTAACCTATACAAATTTCTCAATCCCTAGAAATCTTAAATAAAAGAAATAGAAATAAGAAAGATTAAGTAATACAGTACCAATATTTGAGATGAAAATCTCAAACAAACTAAGATGAACAACAATTGATGTTTGATCCACAACTCTTAACAAATCTTAAAAATTTGATAAGGTAGAGAGAAAACATGTTTAACTCTTTCTCAAAATTGATTTCACACTTGAATGTGATTAATTTGAAGAAAATTGTGAAATATTGTTTAAATAGCGAAGACAGTTGGGTGGTTGCAACTATTGTAACCATCTATAATAGAATAAGTAACTTTCAGTTGTTACATTGATTGTTGTATCGATTACAGGTGATTACAACTAATTAATTGATGTGGTAATCAAAGTACAATCTATTATTCACAACCTATGCATCGATTATTACATTGAAGTAGCTTATTTTCCCAACCTTCAATTTGAAAACTGTTCTTTATGAATTGATGTGAATATCTATGTATATAGATTTTAAAAAACATAAATCGATGTATAAATCGAAGTATAAAGTGGAAAATAGTTTTAAAAAATTTTGTTTTCTTCAGGTAGTTTTTTTACCTTATTGATTGGTTAAAAACATTTGAATCACATATCAATTGAATTCATTTACAAAAGATCCTATTGAAAATAAAAATAATTCCTAAAACTAATCTTGGCTCTTTTTGAATCATGAATATGTACTTTGAATCCTATAAAATAAATTAACACAAATAGTAAAATATAATATCAAACAATAATATGAAAATTTGATTAAAATTGTAAAAATTATTTTTCTTGTAAAATTGTTTTTTGTTGTAAAATTGTTTTTCAACATCAAAACAATCTTGTTAGTTAAACTAATAAGATTAACATCATATTTCAGTTGAAAAGTGGTTTATTCACACCATACAGAGGTATACGCTATCATCTAAAGGAGTATTCCAATCATGCACCACAAAATGTAAGAGAATTATTCAACCTTCACCATACTTCATTGCATAATGTTATTGAAAGGACATTTGGAGTTTTAAAGAAGAGATTTCCAATAATAGCTGGTAAAATTTAACCACATTATTCCTTCCAAACTATGACCAAGATTGTCATAGCCTGTTGTATACTTCATAATTTTCTAATGATGGAGGATCCTAATGAGAGCTTAATTGATGAAGTTGATAGAGAATTGTTGCAATCTTCAACACCTACTATGGATGACCATATCATACAAAATCAAAATGAGGACTATAGGGCAAGTGTACTGTTGAGAGACAACATAGCAGCCATATATGGGCTGATTATGAACAAAATTCATGAGCACAAATGTTACATTGGTTGTAATCTTATGCATTGCGTGACTTTGTGACTTTGTATGACTTTTCTAATATGAAACCTTTCTTAATTGAATGATTGTTTAATGTGTTCTTCTTAGAAAACTTTTAATGTCACAATTTATATTTGACCTTGTTACTTTAAAGAATTAATACTTGTTACTATGTAGAATAGAAAATACCAAAAACAAAAAGAGCAATAATTGAAGCTGGAACATCAACAAAGGAAACTTCAAAATAGACCAAAAAAATGGACACTTGTTTAGTTGATTCCATGCTAGAGCAACATGTAAAGGGAAATTTCATTAATGGGCAATTATCCATAATAAGGTACAATGATGTGGTCAACACTCTACGAGCTTCATTCGACCCAAGTATTAGAAAAGAGCACAAAAAGAATCAGTTGAAGATATTAAAAGATCACTTTGGTAAGTGTTATTATCTTTTTAATGCTTGGAATGGAATTACTTAGGATTCGCTCACATAAATATTTGATGCAAAGCCATGCCACATGTTTGGAAAGAGATATATAAGGTGATTTATGATTATAGTGTAATTTAAACTTATGACAACAGCCTATATGCTAAGCAATATCTAAATTGTGGATAGTGCAAATACTAATTATGCTAAGCAACTTATCAAAGTCTAAATACATTTGCATGTTTTAGCTAACAATTGCTTATTTTTCATAGCAACATCTTAGAAGATTTATAGACATGTCTTAGTCAACTACTTACATGGGT
>JANHAO010020150.1:0-12969 GCA_026873985.1 Saraca asoca | reverse complement strand
TCATTTCTTGCACATTTTAGTAGTTTAATTCAGCTTATCATTTTTAATTGTTAGTCATTTTAGATAGCTCAACAAATCATTGTTTCCTCCATTGAAGTTTTACATTAAAGTTGCATGAAATTCAATCTCTGTGGAGATGATACTGACTCACTCTATATTACACAATTGACTGCGTGCACTTGAGTAATTTGAGTGATAAAACTCATTATAAACAAAACTCACTCAACAGCCACAGATAAAGTGGCTTAGAAACCTAAGCAAATCACGTCCTACATCACATGATCCACCACAACCTCCATCACATGCTCATTCTGAGCCTTTACAACATCACACTACTAAGCCTCTTCAACCAATGTAGCATGAGTCACCATTGAATTCCTCACCATCCTGTAATATGGCATCAAACCTTTCACCATCTCACCATAAGGTAGTTGATGATGAGCAATCCCAACAACATCATCCATCACCCAGAGGCCATTAGAGAGTCACAGTTATAGGTAATTGTGTCATTGATGGATAGTATTTATTGCAGGTAATTATGCTAATTAAACATTCATTTGCAAAATAGATCCTAATGGATTTTGAAGGATGGTTGACATGAAGACAGTAGATGTATAGGAACTAAAGAACCAAAAGATAGTTATCCTGTTTGATAAGTATGGTGCACCAACCAAAGATGCTACTAGCATATACTAGCAGATTCTAGGACAGCTGGCTTCTAAGCCTATTAACCTCTCAATCATTTATGCTAATTGGAGGAATGTTCCTAAGGCTCAGAAGAATGAAATATTTGATAATGAAATCAAGGTGTCAAAAAAATTATGCATTTTTCTTGTATTTGACATCATACTCATTATATAAAACTAACTAAAGTTGTTTTCTTTATTCTTTGAAGTTGAGGTTTCACTTTGATGTAGCAGATTCTGTTACAAGGACTTGGACACTTATGAAGTTGGGCAAAAAGTGGAAGGACTTCAAGGGGAGGATATAGCATAAGTTTAATGATTCCTCCTTGACTATAAAGGAAATGTATGAAAAGGTCCCGAATAGGGTTCCTCGAGATCAATGGATTACTTTTGTTGAAAAGAACAATGAGGAGAAGTATAAGGTAATGTCTAATGTAAGTATACTATTTAATTAAAATGTATATGTAAATGTCAATAATAATGATTCCTTCTTATTATAGGAAATGTGTAAGAAAAATCCATCAAATCATTAAAAGCAATGGATTCCACACACAACTGACTCTAAAGGCTTTGCTAGGAAAAGGGTTGCACTAGTTTTCTTCCACAACTTGTTATTTAAGTTTTGATACACTATCTAAGTTGAGATATACTATCTAAATTGATATATATTCTTATTAGGTTGTCGAGTTAGGTCATCCAGTGGGAATAACAGAACTACGGTTTCATGTTCATAAGAAACTAAATGGCACTTATGTTAATGAAGTAGCAAAAGATATAGAGGTTAGTTTTTGCTTTATGTTTTATGTCATAGTAATTAGGATGATGCCATGGCAAAGGTATTTGGGAAAGAGCACTCCAGTTGGGTTTGAGGTTTTGGGCTTTGAACCATCCCCTTCAAATGTGTTTAGGAGAGCTTCTTAGCATTTTAGTGGCATGGCATTTGATACTAGCAATTCTAGTGAGCCATAGATGCAAGTGAGAGTCCAAAATTTGGAGTCAGGGTTGGATTCTGAGTGTGAAAGGTGAATAGCTATGGAGGGAGCATTAGCATCAGTTTTTCAAAGAATGTTTGGGACAGTACCTGATGAAATTGCTAATTTGATAGCCTACCTTCCACCGATAAATTTCCATTCTTTTATGTACTTGTTGATCATGGATTTGCTATATTTGTTGATTGTTGATGATGGATTAGCTGTGTTTGTTGCGTTGTGTTTGCTACATATAAATCATAAGTTATTATGACTCAAATATTTTTTAAAATTCAAGTTTTATAGGATATATTAAAACTTAAACCAAAATAAAGGGTAGAGAGAGGGAAGTAAAAAAATATATATTAAACAAATTTTACAAAAATTTTATGTTAGATAGCATTTTGAGATGACATGCACTAACTAAAAGGTAAGCATTTATGCGTGAAAGATTAGATTGTGCCATAATGTTGTGTATAACATGCACTAGAGTTACAAAGTTAGATGTTGTACTTGCATAAAGTGGAACCAGCCTTATGTACACTTGTCACTTTCTGAGGGTCAATTGTATGTGTATGAAAGTCAACTAGGAGTTTATTTTCTTTTTGTATCCTTATCAAGTCTTATAATAGGTTCTCCAGTGACCCATTGAGCTAGATCATTAATGAGTTCATGCGTTACATATAATAATCCATTACTATTTAATTACCCTTAAGAGGCTTTTAGGCTTCATCAGTGGTTAGGGCGTTATAGTTAAATGCATGCATTTTGAAACAAATATAATATTGTGGATCAATAAACCAAATTTGTGCTCTAAACAAATATAATGCACTATATTTATTGTTGACTCAGGGGTTGGTTTGCACCCAGAATGTGTCTTCAACCAGCATAAAAAATACAAGGGCTTCTTTACTTCTCTTGCTGCCTAGAATCCTCTAGCAACTTTAAATTCTTAAGATTAAATGATTTTAAGAGACATGGAAATCAAAGTAGAAAACCCAATTTAAGATGGCATCAAAGGAAGGTTTTATTAGCTTAAGATAATCACTAGAAAATAAGGAATAAGATGGAAAAGGCCATCCATCTTTCTTAAGGGTCTAAAGAAGATAAAAGTGAGTAAATACTTACTGGGCCACTTCACATCACTTATCTTCTTGTTGTGCTAAAAGCCCCCTCCTCTTACCCATTCCATCCAAAAATCTGAGGAAGAGATTACTTGGAACTCCTTGTTTCTGTTTGTAGCTGGTCTTTAGACTGCCCTTTCACTTTTACTAAAATTTTTAAAATTACTTCTTTCTTCTTTTCTTCAGAGGGAAAAGAGTAAAATCAAAGTCATAAAAGAAAATTCAAATTTCATGACTTCAAACAAAATTATCCAATAATTAGTTTCTCTTCTTGTTTTTCCTAAAATCAAAGTGTCTCAGCTTGGTTATCACATATTCAACCTCTGTTCAAAATTTTACTAATGCCTCATGGATGCTACATCTGCATTAGATAGGAACTAGAGGATCATTAATTATATGTCTGTTGATTGTTGATGGTAGATTAATTATGTTTGTTGTTGTTGTGTTTGCTACATATAAATCATAAGTTAAAGCTAGTTTCTAGAAATTATTTTTTAAAATTCAGATTTTAAAGAATGGTTTCCCATAGTAAATGCTGCAAAAAAGCTTTATAGGACATGCATAATAAATTTTAATTTGTTTCTGGTTGATTTCAGGGTTAACATAATAACTTAAACTAATTTTATCTTACAACCACCACATGCAGAAAGTGAACATGTCATAAAAGTAAAGCGTTATTCCTCCGCTAGTCATGACACACCACCATGAATTTTACATTTCGATTCTTGTCAAATTACGTTTAAATTCATAAATTTTAATATTTGACTAACAAATGTTTAAATTCTTGTTATTAATATGAAATTTGTATTTAATTTAATTTATATTAAAATATATAAATTTATTGTAAATTATTCTTGTAGTAAATTAATAGATACAGGAAAAATTAGGGTAAGAAAAAAAATTGAAAATCAAATTTAGCGACACTTTTTTTAAAAAAAAATTCTGAAAAACTACTGCTAAATACAACAAAAACCATTGCGAAAAATAAAGTTTTTTTAATTTCTTTTAGAAAACTGCTACTAAATGCAATGAAAACCACTGTAAAAAGCAAAGTTTTTTTTTAAAAAAATCATGAAAAATCATTGTTAACTGTATCAAAAATTGTCAAGAAAATATTTTTTTTTAAATTTAAAGAATAATAGCCACTAAATATATTAGAAAATTACTGTTAAAATATGTATTTTTTTCATTTTAACAAAAACCATCACTAACTACTTACAAAACTACCACAAAAATATTTATTTTTTATAAAAAAAATGCAACCAAAACTATCATTAAGTTCTGATAAATCATTGTTATATTTACTTTTTAAATAATTTGTAAAAACTATCGTTAAATAGTTTCCGACCCATGTATCTATGATAATTCTGGAAACCATCACGAAATGTATTCATCCTCGATAAATTCGACAAAAAAGCCACTACTAAAAATAAAATTTTTTGGTAGTGAGCTTCCCTTGACCTCAAGAGATATCTCCTCAAACCACTGACATATTCTTTTTGTTTTTTTTTTTTTTCCATAATGATATACATAATCTCTTCTTTCATAGAAGAGGACATATTAAAGTAATATTGTGGAGGCTGAAGATGGCAAAAAGTGGAAATGATCCTTACATTTATAGCACCAAAGATTTCATCGGAGGGCAGACATGAAGGTTTGAAGCGAATGATCAATATTCTCCAGAAGAATTTGTTGAAGTTGAAGCTGCTTGTCTTCGCTTTTACAATAATCGTTATCAGATTAAAACTAGTTCTACTTCCTTAGTGCCTTTTGTAATTTTGATAATATTTTTACAATAAACGTTAGGTAAAATAATATAATTTTTTAACATATTTTAATCATTTTAATAATATTTTTTAAAAAAATTTTAGTCAATTAAATATTATATAAAAATGTATCTTCTGAAAAATTTTACTTTCTTAATGTCAATCAAACAATTTTGAGTACAAAAAATCCACAGATAAATTATCATATTTCTTAATGTATTGTATAAAAAATTTAATTTTTCGTAAAAAATTACTTCTTATGTGAATTAAACATTTCATAGTTCAATTTGTCAATTTAATTTAATTAATTAAATTATATTATTATAATTTAAATTATTGAAACAATTAAACTATTAATTATTTATATCAAATTAATAATGATTTTATTTAATTCAACGCAGCCAGATAAATTATCGAATGAATTTAATTTAATTCACTATTTAAATTAATTGCAAATGAAATAAGGTGTAAACTAAGTAAATTAGTGATGTATATGAGATCCACATGGTGTACGGTTTGATATGCATGAACTCTGCCCCCACTTGGTGAGCGTGCATTTAATGACTAAACTGATGGCATCACGAATTTCCATGTTTCCATTTAATAAATACTGAAAATATAAAAACTTGCAAAATCTGTTCCACCGACAATTTTGTAGCGTTCAATTATTTATTTTTAAATTTAATAATTAAAATATTATACACATGTTCAAGGATTTCCTAAATATTAACAATATAATTTAAATTATATTGAACTAAATTATATACTTTAATTAATTAAATTAAATTAATTGAATCATATTATTGTAATTTAAATTATTGAAACAGTTAAATATTAATTATTTATATTATTAATATTAACTTTATTTAATTCAATGCAATTATATAAATTATTGATTTAATTGAATTCATTATTTTAATTCGTTGCAAATGAAATAAGGCTTAAACGAAGTGAATCAGTGATGTACATGAGATGCACACCGTGTATGGTATGATATGTATGAGATGCCCTTGGTGACCATGCATTTAATGCAACCTAACGAACATCAGAAATTTCCATGTTTCCATCGATTAAACACTGAAAATATAAAAATTGCAAAATATCCCAATTTACGAATTTATGCTGTTTAATTACTTATTCTCAAATTTAATAATTAAAATATTATTCATACATTCAAGTTATGAATGTCTTAAATATTTATTTTCAAATTTAATAATATTATACGTAATTTCTGGTTCTACAAAATAGACTGACAAAGGTTTAGCGACAGATCAGATCAAGTAAAAGAAGAGTTGAGAATGAGGCAAAAGTCCCCGTTCATTAAGAGATAAGTCTCGGTTCACATAGTCAGTATTTCACTATACGCGAGCTCGTATTATCGAAGGTGAGCTTGCGAAGTTTGTCCTCGCTGATCGAAGGCCAGCAACGGCCCAAACAGTCCCAGCTCGCAAACATTGCACCTCGCCTAATTAAAGGCTCACTGAGAGTAAACTCAAAGTAATGACCCTCTCAAACTTAGTTTATGGGACTAGTCTGCAAGAAGTAGTATTACAGGCCCACCGACAGAAAGCAAACTTCAGAAATTAGCCACTAGTCTACAAAAGACATTTTGCAGTAGTCTAGGCTATTTTGTACATTTATTTTGATGTAACAAAAATATAAATTATGCAATTACCATTGTAATCTCTCCATCCTCTATAAATAAGATGAGGGAGATCACTACAAGAAGGCTAAGCCTAAACAGAAATACTGTAACTTTGTTGAAATTTCTCCAGATTAATAAAATGCTACGGTGGATATAGGGACTAGTGTTACCCAGTTTTGGCCAAACCACGTTAAAAATATTGTGTGCTTGCTGCTCTTCCTCTGCCCCTCCTTTCCATCTTTGCTTGTTCAAATAGAAAACAGTTTGAGTCCCGGAAGAACCTCTTAGGCTAGCTAGATTCTGATAGAATCGAAATCCAGCGTTAACTTTTTGGCACTGTCTGTTGGGACTCATCTGTTCCCTGGTTGATTTCTTGTACATTGGTTGATTCCTGGTGTAATTGCAATGACAAGAGAAAGAGCCACTAGAACTTCGAATGTGTTGGTTAACCCCTAGAAGGTCATGTCTCTATAACAGACTCCTCCACCACTCTTGTCATTGGTGTTGCAGCTGGCTTGCCCTAGGCAGCTCTTTCAACCTGCTGCCGTTGCCAACAGCCCCAATGGAGCACAAGCTTGGCTTCAACATTAGCAAAGATTGGAAAATATGATGGGAGAACTAATTAAAGTAGTTACTATGCTAGCACAAGCATAAGCGCAAGCTCAGGGTTTGCAAAGGTAGAATGAAGCCGCTACACCTTGGAATGTTCCCCAGTAGTAGCAAGCTGGATGTTCAAGACGAGCCAATCAGTCTTTAGGTCTCTGCTCACAACAACAGTATCCAAGTCACTGTTCTCACGACCAAGAGAGTCAAAGGAATCCGCAATCTTTTGGCTAGCAATCTGAGGCACAAGACCCACTATTGGAAGAGCTATATCAAAAAATGAATGATGCGGCTTGTCAAGGCCTATCAAATTAGAAAGTTATAAAATTGAGCTACCTAAACTACTTGTAGTATTGGCAATACCGGGTCGAGCCCTTGGATCATTTGGAGGATAATATCAATCAAATTAGAAGCTAGAAATAAGGGGGTTTGCAGAAACTACACTAAAGCTACACTAACATGTAGAAACGAAAACAACAACAAATAAAACAACCAGCACAAAGGAATCAACTAGCTTTAGATTAATGTATCCTTGATCACTAAATACTCATCCAATTGTTGAAAGTCATAGCAAGAAGCCTTAGAATGATTAATAAATTCATTCTAAGTAGTCAGGATTTAGTTAAGTAAACAACATAACAAAAGCTCAATGCATTGCTTGGTTTTCCTATCCTCTTCCTATAATTGATCATTAAGCAACAATCATATAACATCTAAGTCAAATGAAGCCATTCAACTCAGATATTCACAGCAGGGCAGAGAGGAAATAGGAAAGAAATGACCAGCAATTGAATGTAGAGTGGAATATCATGATCTCAACATAAATCTTCAAGCATGTCAACCCCTTGTGTTGATTACAAAGTTAGCCTTCCATGGAAGGCAAAAAATACAAAGAAAAGAAGAAGAAAACATCCTACACTATTGCTACCAGAAAACTAAACTAAAACTACTCTAAGCTGAGCTGAAAAATTGAACTAAGAGCCTCCAACAAAAAGGAGTTTTGCTGCCTAGGAAAAGGAGAAGCTAGCTTGCTATTTGGTGAGTAGGCAATGATGGCTGGTGTAGCTGGTTGCCTGCTACCACTCTTTCTATGTGAACTACCCAATGCAGACTACTTCTTCTGACTTTTACTGCTCTCTAGCTAGTTGAGTGTGAGTTGGAGCAAAGGATGATCCATTGGGTTCAAGATCTATGCCAATTGGGGGCCTTAAAACTCCAATTCTGCAAAGGCCTATTTCATAGCAATTATGCCTCAATGTTGCAGCTCATTTTTCACACCCATAATGATCCATTCAGCTCTGGAAGTCTTCATAATAAATGTAGCATTGTGTCTTAGCTTCCATTTGGGCTTAGTTGACCTTAATTGGACCTCTATAACTCCAGTTATGGTCTAATTAATGCACAAAGGTCAGGTTGCCCGAGATAGTATTTTAGGTTGGATTTTAACTCCAAATTCAGATAGCCAACTGTGTGATTTAGCCTTGGAGGTCTCATTAAGTTTATAGAGATATGTCTTAGCTTTCCTACAAGATAAGAATCACATTAATTGAACAAGTTTAGCTCAAGTTATGACAAAAATGCAAAAACTACTTAAAATGGCCAAATTCTATAGAATTTTGTATAATGCTCCAATTGACACTATACCATAAATATACACTAACACAGCTGAAAGTAAGTCATTTTAGTCCTTAAAATGCTAAGTGAGAGGACAATTAAATGAGTGAAATATTTTGTTATCAATGAACCAGTTGGAGGAAAGTCTACGAGCTTTGAATAATCGAGCTCTCTTCAAGGATAGGTCGCCATTCCCCATAGAGATCAAGACTTAGCCCTTCCCTCTTAAGCTCAAAGTCCCCGCGATTCCTCTATACAACAGGGACACTAATCCTTATGACCATCTAGATGCATTTAATGTTCAGATGGATTTGCAAACAATCGATCCTCTGGCCAAATGCTGAGTTTTCCCAACTACATTAGGAGGTGTACCTCGGTCCTAGTTCAAAGGCCTTCCTGCCCGCTCGATATGTAGTTGAGAAAAGTGTCAACAGGAGTTCACCAGCCAGTATTGTGTGTTGAAGAGGTAGCTCATTCTCCTTTATTGCCTCGTGATGATCTTTCAACGCAAGCATGAGTTGCTGAAGGATTACATTGCCAGGTTTAGACTCGAAGCCAACTCAATGGAGAATCCATCTGAAGAAATCATTTTGGCAACAATCTCCGTGGGACTCTGCAGGGATGAAAAGTTCTACAAAAGCCTATACAAGTCCTCGGTAAAGGATTTAACTGAGTTTTATGAATAAGCTGCTAAGCAGATCAAATGGGAGGAAACCTTTGGCTCAAGAAAGTCTAACCGAAAGGACGAGGCAAACTGCTCCACTCAGAGTAAGAAGAGGAGTGACAAGAGTTAGAAGGCTGACCCAATGTCAAGCTCCAGAAGAAAGCAAGAGCTGAGCAACCTCAGCTTCTAGGTTGCCATGATCACTAAAACATCCTATCGGACACTCTAGATAGGATTCTTGTGATAGAAAAGGGTAAAGAAAACTTTGGAACCCCCAATCCCTTGAGGACTCCTCGTGGAAGTAGAAACGCTAACAAATTTTGCACTTACCATAATGAAGTCATGCACAACACTTCAAATTGCCGATCCTTCAGAGATGCAATCAAAGATTTGATCAAAAGGGGCTGTCTAAAAGAGTACGTGCTACGACCCACAAGACAGTAGCCTCCTCAAACTCAGCGAGATCTTGTTCAAGAGCAGTCCCCTATAGTGAGTACTATATTTTAATCCTATAATGAAGCATGTAGAAATAGCCTAACTTTTGACGTAAATAGTCTGAGCGAATTCTCATCAAATTAGTTCAGAAGTTAGCCCCAAAAATGTGAGCTCTCCCATTCCAGCTTATAACTGTATCCTTTTGAGTTTTGATTTAAATTTTATCACATTAGAATGGCATACTTCTCGACACCATCCTACTGCAATCAAGCATGCATATGACTAACTTTTTTAGGTACCATATGCATGCTTTCTCACCATGTACATGGCCAACTTGCTCAAGCATCATGTGCATGTGACCTTGTCATGCATACGACCAACTTTCTTAGGCATTGTATGCATGCGATCTTTAGCTTTTGCACATGACCAACTTTCTTAGGCACCATATGCATGCTACCTTGTTATGCACATGACCAACTTTCTTAGGCACCATATGAACACTATCTTGCTATGCACATGACTAACTTTCTTAGGTACCATGTGCATGCAATCTTGTCATGCATGCGACCAACTTTCTTAGGCACCATATGCATGTGATCTTTAGCTTGTGCACATGACCAACTTTCTTAGGCACCATGTGTACGCAGCCCTTTACTATTCATGCATATGACTAACTTTCTTAGGCACCATATGCATGCTATCTAGCTATGCACATGACTAACTTTCTTAGGCATCATGTGCATGCGACTAACTTTCTGAGGCACCGTATGTATGTGATCTTCAGCTTGTGCACATGGCCAACTTTCTTAGGCATCATGTGTACATAGCCCTTTACTATTCGTGCATATGACCAACTTTCTTACGCACCATATGCACGCTACCCTGCATTGCACATGACCAACTTTCTCAGGCACCATGTGCATGTGACCTCGTCATGCATACGGCTAACTTTCTTAGGCACTGTATGCATATGATCTTCAACTCGTGCACAAGATCGACTTTCTTAGGCACCATGTCTATGCAGCCCTTTACTACTTATGCATATGACTAACTTTCTTAGGCACCATATGCACACTACCTCACTATGCACATGACGAACTTTCTTAAGCATCATATGCATGCTACCTTGCTATGCATGTGACAAACTTTCATAGGCACGGTATGTATGTGATTTTCAGCTCGTGCACATGATTAACTTTCTTAGGCACCATGTGTATGCAGCCTTTTATTACCTATGCATACGACTAATAGCGGTTTGTTCAAGCCATCAAATTAGAAATTTATAAACTGAGGCTACCTAAACTAACTTGTAGCATAGGCAACCCAGGTCAAACCTAAAGACCATTTTAGGATGATAATATCAATGATATTAGGAGCTGAATTGGGGGAGTTGGCAGAATTAAAACTAAGCTAAACTACATTAAAACAGAAACTAAAACTACAACAAACACATGCAACCAGCCAAAGGAACCAATCAGCTTGAGATTAATGCATCCTTAGTCACTTAAGGTTCATTCAATTGATGAAAACCATAACAAGAATCCTTGAAATGATTAATGAATCTATCATAAGCAGTCAAGATTCTGCCAAGAAGCAAACACATCAAAAGCTCAATGTATTGGCTAGTTTTCCTATCCTCTTCTATAATAGATCATGAAGCCACAATCATATAGTCAAACAAACTAATTGAAGCCAATCAATTCAAAAAACTCAGTAAAAACAGAGAGGAAATAGGAAATAAATGGCCAATAATGAAATGTAGAATGAAAGAACAAAACCTCTTCATTAATCTTCAAAGTTGCAGCCCCTTGGACTGGTTACACTTCAGCCTTTAATGGCAGACCGAAAAACACAAAGAAAAATATAGAAAAGATGGAGAGCAAAAGCTTGCTCTCTACCTTCGAAAACTACCCTAAGAATGCACTAAAAACACAAGCAAAATGTCTTTTACAAATGGTTTTACCCTAGTTAAGAAAGGAAGGTAGAATGCTTAGTAGGGAGTAGGAAATGATGGCTAGTCTAAGGGCATCCTCTGCCATTACATGCTGGCTCTCTTTGGTAAACTGCATTCTCACTCTTTCTTCTTCTTTTTAGGTCTCCAGCTAGTTAGATGTGGGCTGGACAAAGTCATGGATCAATGGGCTCAAAAATCATGCCAATTGGGTCCTTAAAACTTCAATTCTGCAGGGTCCAATTTCGCAGCTTCTCTGCCTCTGATTTGTAGCTCTGTTTTGATGCCCAATTTGATCATTTCAGCATGGGAAGTCTGCATATGAAATGTAGATTTATGTATTAAATTCCATTTGCGCCTAGTTTCACATCAATTGGAGCTCTAAAACTCAAGTTATGGTCTTCTGAATACGCAAAGGTCAGCTACTCAGGGACAAGGCTGGGCAGCATTTTGATATTGGCTTTAACTCAAAATTCAGATAACCAAAAGTGTGATTCAGCCTTGGAGGTCTACATAAAAGTTGTAGATCTATCGCTTAACTTTCCTACAAGAAAAAATCACATCAATTGGACAAGTGTAGCTCAAGATATGGCCAAATTACAGAAACTGCTCAAATTAGCATAATTATGCAGAAATTTCCAAATGATGCCAATTGACACAAATTCACACTAACACAGCTAGAAACATGTCATTTTAGACCTTAAAATGCTAAGTTTGAGGAAAAATAAATGTGTTGAATATTTTGTTATCACATTCCCCCACACTTAACTTTTTGTACTCCTGGGCAAAACTCAAAATAAAACACAAGGAAAAACACAAGATGATTCAAAAGCCTGAAGTTTTTCAGCAATGATGAGGAACTTATCACAAATAAGAATGCAGCAAAATGTCAGGTTACACAACAGCATCCTGAAGCTCATCTTTGCAAATTAAAACTCAAACCAAATTAGCAAGTTACTTCATCAAAAGATAGATTAATTTGGTAGACATCACAAGGAATCTCTCCTCACAACTCTCAAGGTGTTTAGGATGGGAAGTGTTTCTCTCAAATTCTCTCCACGAAATTGCACTACCATATGCTTGCTTGTCATCTAATCCCCACTACCAAAATTTCATGCATTGCATAAATCAAAAGGACTTAACAAGGTAGTATTGTGGCCAAAGGGAAAAGAAAGGAAAGGGGAGGAATGTATTGATACGACAATTCAACATCCAAGGAGGGGTATAGAATTTTTTGATTTTCTAGTATAGCATCCACCTCTTTTTCTTTTTCTCCCTTTTCTTTTTCTGAATTTTCTTTAATTTCTATAGAATTATGTAGAATTTTTCTGGTTATGCAGAATTTTTTGCATTTTCTCTTCTTTTTCAACACTCTTCTTCTCTCTTTTTTTCTTTTCTTTTCTTTTCTTGACCAAAATCATGAACCACACTTTGCCTTTTCACTTTTTTCTTTTTAGCTCATCTCTTTTAACACATCCCAAGAGTCACAACTTTGCCTTTTCATAGCCCATTC
>JANHAO010020149.1:0-12953 GCA_026873985.1 Saraca asoca | reverse complement strand
TATCTTTCAACTGGTCCAACCCGCATTTTTTTGCGGGCTAACCCGCCGGACCCGCGGGCCTTTGGCCCGTTATGCACCCCTACTTTCTCTGTGAGACTTGTCCATAAAAATACAATCAAAATTCTCAGTTGTATTACAGAATCCTATTCCTTCATATTCCACCTAGACCCATGAAGATAGTACTAAATTACACAATCCCTTCCATATGCGTCATGACTCAATTAGCTTCACAGACAGAAGTGCAAGCTCAACTTGATTCTTTGATTGCAGCGTCAACTCATAAGGAAAACACACAAAACAGAATTATTTCTCATACAAAACTTCAGGCACACTTTCAATGGTAAGATTCGGCAATCAACCTAAGATGGCAAGATACAATATTTGCATTTCAACATTTCCGCAGAGAAACATGGTGGATAATTCATACTCAATGTGGGCCACATTTGAATTCAATATGCTGCAATGAAATGATTCGTTTTCTCACCAAAGAGAGAGAGAGAGAAAGAAATGTGAAACAGGTAATACATCCATAAAAGAGAAAGCAACGAATCAGTTTCCAGGAAAAAAAGAAAAAAGCTTAACTATTATCATCTTCGCGGCATATCCTGTCTTCCTAATCTTACAAAATCCAATTAATGATGGCTATTTTCACAAGAAGAAATACATGAGGCAACCAAATCCATCGTTGAATTTCAGCCATGCCCTGGTATTGTGAATAATAGGCATCAACGATTGAATTGTAAGTGAGATCTCGTGACTAAAGCATCCATGCGTCTACTCAAAAAAATCACAGTCGTATAATGCTTCATTCTTACTGACTGATTTCTGGAACTGTTCGATCATGATTCATGAGATAACAAAAGAAGCTCTTCTTCGAAGAAGATGAAGCATTATACCAATGCAATCTCTCTGGTGGCGGACACCACTCCTTATTTAACTTAAGTTTATTTTTTCAAATTCTTTTTTTTTTTTCTGCTGCTACGTTAAAATTCTTATTTCATATTCTATTAATTGAGGAAACATAATGATCTGAAATTTATTTTAACTTTATTTTTTTTACAATTTTAGCACTAGTTTAGATAAAATGTTAAAATTTACTTCAAAAAGAATTAATTTTTAAAAAATTACTCTTTGTATAATGATCTAAGGATGTTTGGTTCTAGTCTTTTTAGGAAATATCAGGAAAAATAGTATAGTTACAAAAAAAAATTATTAGAGTGCCCGACACGAGAGAAAATATGATGTTGAACTTTAATTTGAATTGTTCCAATAGATACTTCATTGTGTATTTAAAAATTTTGAAATAATATGTATTTTTATAATTTTGTAAAAATTTATCACACTTCTCATTAAATATTGTGGTTTTGATATTGTTGACGGTCGATTTTGATGATCGATCAAGCAAAGGTTCTGAGAATCAAACTGATGTCAGGTTGTGAAAAGTATAACAAAAAAGAGAAGAGTTGAGGGAAGGGAAAAGAGACCAAAAGGAAATTTTTATCGTGATTTGGCCAAAGTCTAGACGACTCCTACGTCCATGGTGATTATATTCGCTTCATTGTTGTGTTCCTGCTATACAGACATACATGAGAAAACACATTAACAGTGTTTCTTGTTCTTCTCTCTTTTTTAGTGTAACTACCCCGTCCCATTTTTCTCTACTAGGAGGGTTACAGGTTGTAATTTATCAATGCAAGACTATAATTACATCTGTACTAATCATTAAATGCTAGACGCTAAGCAATAAATGTTGGACAAATCATTGTTAGACTTTGGGGGCTGTTCTTCAGGTTGGTAGAGTACTCAGACTGCGTCTGTCAGATATTAGATGTTTCCCTTGATGCAGAGGCGAGCTCGCTGTCGCTGATCATGGCCTGCGAACTCACATCATGTGATCTATCACACGGCTTTCAATGACCTTATCTCGAGTTGGGCCATGCCGTTCTGTCTTGATTCTCGATTCTCAGGGCTTCGGCTGACCTTCTTCTCTCTGTCGAGGAATAGTCATAACGCTAGTCTCCCAACTCGCAGTTTGCTGTGCGAGCTGGGAGTTATTGATTTGCTTCCCAGAGATGTGGTCCCAGCTCGCAACATGACTTACCTAATGACGAGTTGTATTCCATGTACAAGGATTACAAGTAGTTAGCGATGTCAATTGATTGGTGTGTAATGCCGTACCTTGATTCGATTCCAATGACTTCATAAATCATTCTATGCGTCCTTGCCATGGCAAGGCGTGAATCCTTTTGATGCGATCGAGCTAACTGAAATTGCAAGGGTAGTTTGCATTCCTTCAGGGCGATTCAATGCGCTTGATCTGAAGGTGAGAGGAACTCTAGAGGCTTAGTGTGTTTAGCACCAAGTGTACCTGAGTTAGATTCGTAGCTGTAGAGGCTTAGTACGTTTAGCACCAGGTGTGCCTAAGCTAGATTAGTAGCTTTGGAGGCTTAATGCGTTTAGCACCAGGTGTGTCTGAGCTGAATTTGTAGCTCTGGAGGCTTACTGCGTTTAGCACTTAATGTGCCCGAGCTAGATTAGTAGCTCTAGAGACTTAGTGCGTTTAGCACCAGGTGTATCCAAGCTGGATTCCTAGCTCTGGAAGCTTAGTACATTCAGCACCAAGTGTGCCCGAGTTGGATTAGTAGCTCTGGAGGCTTAGTGCATTTAGCACCAGGTGTGCCCAAGCTGGATTAGTAGCTCTAGAGGCTTAGTGCGTTGAGCACCAGGTGTGCCCGAGCTGAATTTGTAGCTCTGGAGTTGGAGTCATAGCTTTGGAGGCTTAGTACGTTTAGCATCGAGTGTGCCTGAGCTGGATTAGTAGCACTGGAGGCTTAGTACATTTAGCACCAGGTGTGCCCGAGCTGGATTAGTAACTTTAGAGGCTTAGTGCGTTTAGCACTAGGTGTGCCCAAGCTGGATTCATAGCTCTGGAGGCTTAATGCGTTCAGTACCAGGTGTACCTGAGCTAGGTTCGTAGCTCTAGAGGCTTAGTGCATGCTAGATTTGTAGCTCTGGAGGCTTAATGCATTTAGTACCAGGTGTGCCTGAGCTGGATTCGTAGCTCTTGTGGCTTAGTGCGTTTAGCACTAGGTGTGCCCGAGTTGGATTAGTAGCTTTGGAGGCTTAGTGCGTTTAGCACCAGGTGTGCCCGAGCTGGATTCGTAGCTCCGGAGGCTTAATGCATTCAGCACCAGGTGTGTCCTAGCTAGATTCGTAGCTCTGGAGGCTTAGTGTGTTTAGCACTAGTTGTACTCGAGCTAGATATGTAGGAGCCAAGAGGTGTCTTTGTTCTTGACTTGAGATCGCATTGCGGCCGCGAATAATGGATCGCGCAGGGGCTAGATGCGTAGTTCGCTTCTTTACCGTTTACCATTTTTTAGGGAGTTTGAAGCATTTATTTTATGCGTGTCTCTTCGATTATATAGCCAGCGTAATAATTATTATGTTCAGTGCACACACTCTGGCTATAAATGCTGATATGTGCTGATCCGTTAGATCATGAGTTATTTGAGGGGTTTTTGAATCTAACGGTTTGATTCTTTTGACATAAAACTGGGAAAATCCTCTCCCCTCTTTCATTTGCTAAAACCATACGTTTTTTTCACTTTGCCTTTTCTCTGTCCTAGGGATTACCCATCGCTCTTCTCTAATCTTATCTTTATTTTCAACTCTTTGGTTCTATCAGGTCAGGCCCTCGGTTGCTGGTTCTCCACTCTTGTCCATTTTTCAGACTGCTTCCTAGTTCAATCAAGGTGAGTTTCTATTCTCGCTCTTGGTGCCGAGCTCATTGATAGTTCACATGACATCAGGGTTCATGGATCCAGAGAAATTTCCCTGACTGATTTGAGCGAACAGGCTATTAGAGGGCAAGTTAACCTTGTTGAGCCTCCTCCGAGGCCTAGACGGGTCACGTCTTCCACTTCTGTTTGCATAGACCATCCTACCTCTTCCACGGCCACTCCGAAACCTGCTCAGGCTAGCTTGCCCTCTCCTTCCAAGACTGCTCTTGCTCCAACTCAACCTAACCCCCCTTTCAGTCTGTCAATAACAGAAGAGACTTTGCTCCTCCCGACTCCTATTCCATAGAGCGGATTGATCAAGATTGAGAGAGAGACGATGAGGTCTCCGTAACGTAGGGATAAAACTTTCACTGGACCTTTCTCAAAAAGGCAACGGGTTAATAAAGGGAAGGAGCCCGCCACCAGTTCGTCGGCACAGCTTGAGGGCATTCTAGAGCATCCACCCGAAGCATTAGGGGCCAAGTCACTGGCCCTTTATAATGTAATTCATAACAATGTGGGCCAAATTCTGGGGGCTAACGTTGCATCTTTGGAGGACGATAGGATTCGAGGCAGTGTCCTGATGGAGGTCTTGGCCAGCCATTGCTTTCTGGTTAGTATCGTTCTTCTTCTTTTTTATCCTTTCTAGTTTTGCTTGCATTCTAACCTCTTATCATTCTCTCCAGGGGGCCTTGGAGGCTATCAAGCAGAGGAACGAGTGTTTGAGCTGGGAAGGGGAGAAACATTAGCTTGAGGCCAGCCTCACTGCGGCTACCAATGAGGTGACAGAGCTGAAAAGGAAGTTGGAGAATGTTGAAATCCAACTACAAGGAGCAAATGCCGCAGTGAAAAGGGCTGAGGAGTCCTTTGCTCATGAGATAGCCGACCTTGCTTCAAAGTTGAGCGGGGCCCACGACGAACTTCAAAAGAGTAGGGAGGACATACTCTTTCTAACTCAAGGGGTCGAGAGTTTTCAGAAGCGACTTGAGGCTGCCCAGGAGAGGACGAATTGCGCTGTGGAGAGAGCTGAGCAGGCTGAAGAGGCGGTTAAGCAAGCTGAGGAGGCTTC
Organism: Saraca asoca; assembly: GCA_026873985.1. NCBI lineage: Eukaryota > Viridiplantae > Streptophyta > Magnoliopsida > Fabales > Fabaceae > Saraca > Saraca asoca. Next base: position 8,105 of record JANHAO010020149.1, on the reverse strand, counting down.
TAGGCAAACTAAAGAGAAGGTTGCCTGTGCTAAGGCGGAGGCCACCAAAGTGAAAGAGGAGACTTCTGCTATGGTCGATTGGGCCCGACAAGTTACAGCTGCTCATACTACCGACAGCTTCATGTATATCCTGTGGTTAAATCGTCCAGACCTTAACTTTTCCTTCTTTGGTAGGGAGATCGCAGATATCATCCAGGGTTTTATTGAAAGCACTAAGACGGCCCCTTCTCTAGGCGCTGAGGTCACGGATGGTCCTTCTAATGAGAGTACAGTGCAGGCTGAAATTACTTCGCTTGTGGAGGAGACAACCTCAGAAAGACCCGAAAGACAAGTCATAGAGAACTTGCCCGCAACGCTCCCAAGCCCCCCAGATGCCCAGGATCCTCTTGGGTCGGAAGCTTCTCCCAACATAGCGCCTTGATAATTTTATTTTTCTTCTTGTTCTTGCGCTTCCTTAATTTGTAACTAAGACATTTTTATCATAACTTTCAATTCTGCAAAAAACTTCTTCTCTCTCTCTCTTTCTCTTCATTTCATTTCTTTTCTTTTCTTTTCTCTCTCTCTCTTTTTTTTTGACTAGCGACCTGCTTATATCCCCATAGGTTATGTTGAATTGTGGGATGCGAGGTCCGAGCCCGCAATGTCGTTAGGTGGTCTATTTTCGTAGAATATAGTCATTATATCATGATCTTAAATAACAATAGGCATTACTAAAACAATATTGAGGATCATGCTAAATTGAAAAAGGGGTTTCTCTAATTCAAAACTTTTATGAATAGTTACAAATTAGCAGAGCCTAAATTCGCTCTACTAATAGTGAGGTTGGAAATGTTCGACATTCCAAGTCTGGAGGAATTCTATTCCTTTGACGTTAGCAAGGCGGTGCCCTCCAATCTTTAATCTTTCTTTTACGATGCATGGTCCTTCCCAATTAGGACCCAACGTTCCTTCTCTGGGATTACGGCTTCCCGACTGGACAAGGCATAGGACGAGATCACTTGATTTGAAGCTCCAAACCCATACGCTCTGATTAAAATATCGTGTAACCCTTTGCTGGTAGGTCGTGATCCTCAGACGTGCTTCGTCTCTTTTTTCTTCGATGAGGTCAAGACTCGCAGCGAGTAATTGGTCATTTTCCTCTATGTTGAAAGTAGCTCTCCAGTGTGAGGTTGCCTTGAATTCCACTGGCACCATTGCTTCAGTTCCGTAGACCATCGAGAAAGGGGTTTCCCCCGTGGTATTGCATGTTATGGTGTGATAAGCCCATAGCACTTTTAGTAATTCATCTACCCATGCCCCCTTTCTTGCTTCCAGCTTCTTCTTCAAGATTTGCTTAATGATTTTATTCACTACCTCCACTTGCCCATTAGTCTGAGGGTGGTCTACAGATGAGAAACTTTTCAGGATTCCAAGGCCATCGCAGAATTGAATGAACTGCTCGCTGGAGAATTGAGTCCCATTATCAGACACTATTTACTGGGGGACATCGAATCGACAGATAATATTGTTCCAAACAAATTTCTTAATTTGTGAGGAAGAAATCTAGGCCAACTATTTTACTTCTGCCCATTAAGTGAAGTAATCTACCGCTACTATGGCGTACTTACAATTTCTGCGACCTGGTGGAAGGAGTTCTATCAAATCAATCCCCTATATCACGAAAGGCCAAAGGTTGATCATTTGTTGGAGACAAGCTAGGGGAGCTTGGGGAATCGTGGCTAATATTTGGCATTTATCACACCTCTTGACAAGGTTGACCGCGTCTTGTTTCATGGTTGGCCAGAAGAAACATTGTCAAAGGGCCTTCTGAGTTAGGGACAGCCCCCAGCATGGTTTTCATAGTGTCTAGCATGTATTTCTTTCAGCACAGGATCGTAATCAGGGCCATCAATACATCGGAGTAACGGGGCTGAAAGGCTCCCCCGGTAAAGCACGTCATCTATAATACAATATTTAGTAGTTCGGAACTTTGTGCGGTGTGCTTCTAACTTGTCCTCTGGAAATTCGCCATGTTGTAGATATTTCTAGATGGGGTTCATCCACGAGTCATGTGCCACGACAGTCAATATTACGGCATCTTTCTGCTTAATGCTGGGAAACGGAAGCACTTCGATCAGTATCACGCCCGAGAACTCTGTGTCCCTTATCGTGGCCAATCGAGCCAATGCGTCCACATGCGCATTCTGAGCTCGAAGGACTTGGTTGATTTCATATTTTTGAAATTTGCAGAGTAGTTCTTGGGCCTTTTGCAGATAAATAGTCATCTTTGATCCTTTTGCTTGGTATTCCCCTTTCACATGATAAATAATTAATTGAGAGTCGCTAAAGACCTTTAGGTTTTAAGCTCACACCTCGTTTGCAAGGCAAAATCCTGCAAGGAGTGCCTCATATTCTACTTCATTGTTGGTAGCTTGAAATATGAGTCTCAAGGCATAGAGGATTTTGTGTCCTTCTAGGCTAATTAATAGGACTCTTGCTCCTGCCTTATGCTCGCACGAAAATCCGTCTATGTAAAGCTCTCACCATAGTTCTTCCGAGGTTTCTGGCTCTTTCCTCATGGGTCCGGTAAATTCAACTACAAAGTCAGCCAGGGCTTGCCCCTTAATCACCCACCTTGACTTGTAGTGAATGTCAAATTGGGCAAGCTTAACCGCCCATTTAAGCAAACGGCCTGAAGCATACCCCTTTTGAAGGGTCTGTTCATAAGGTATCGGCTTGGAACTTCAATGGAATGGGCCTGGAAGTAAGGTCGCAATTTTCTTAACGCGACAATGAGGCCATAAACTAACTTTTCCATAGGAGTATAGTTTCCCTCAACATTCACCAACCTTTTACTCACATAGTAAACTGGGAATTGTCCTCCATTCTCCTCGTAAACAAGGACCGCGCTGATGGCGTGCTGAGATACTCCTAGATATAGGATTAGTGTGTCACCTTCCTGTGGTTTAGATAGGAGTAGGGCTCAACCCATATATTCTTTTAAGTGTACGAAGGCGGCTTCGCATTCCTCTATCCATTCAAAGTGCCTTACTTTTCTCAAGGCTTCAAAAAATGGTAAGCATCTGTCCGTTGCTTTTAAGATAAATCTGTCGAGGGTCGCGATCCAGCCGATTAAGCTCTTAATGTCTTTGACTCCATATGGCAACCTCATGTCAATGAGTGCTTTAATTTTCTTAGGGTTTGCTTCTATTCCTCGATCATTCACCATGAACTCGAGAAACTTTCCTGAAGCTACTCCAGAAGCATATTTGAGTGGATTTAACTTCATCTGGTATTTTCGTAAGATTTGGAACATTTCACCCAGGTCACTTACATGATCCATGACCTGTCTGGACTTCACGAGCATATCATCTGCATACACTTCCATAATTTTCCTGATTTGATCTTTGAACATCGTATTGACCAGCCGTTGATAGGTCGCCCCGACATTTTTAAGTCTAAAAAGCATCACCTTATAGCAGTACAGTCCTTGGTCTGTGATGAACGAGGTATGTTCCTCATCCTATAGCTCCATGGGTATTTGGTTATATCCAGAGTATGCGTCCATGAAGCTGAGGAGTTGGTGCCCGATTGTTGCGTCAACGAGCTGGTCGATCCTCGATAAGGGGAAGTTATCTTTTAGACAAGTTTTATTTAGATATGTGAAGTTAACGCATGTCCTCCATTTTCTGCCCTTCTTTCTAACCAAGATAGGGTTGGCTACCCAGACTAGGTAGTGAGCCTCTCAGGTGAATTTGTTCACCAACAGCTTATCCACTCTTCCTTCAGGGTGTGGGATCGCTCTACGATTTAAGGCCTCCTTTTCTGCTTGACCGATTGATGATGAGGGTCGACATTCAGCTTATGCGATGCAATCTTCGAGTCAATTCCCACCATGCCCTCATGACTTCAAATGAAGACATCCAAATTTGCCTTGAGGAATTCTATCAACTGGCTTTTCACATAAGAGGGCAAGCCTTTTCCAAGCTTGAGACACCTCTGATCATCTAGCGCACTGACTCTTAACTCTTCGAGCTCTTCAACGGGTCTGGTCTCCTTATCCATTTCCCAGTCGCATGGGTCGAGGTCATGACTGATTTTGATTAAATTTAGGGCTTGGGGTTCTTCATTGGGAGTTACATCCACTATTCTTCATTTTTCCCTGAGCTTGACGGCATCCTCGTAACACTGCCAGGCCACGTACTGCTCACCTCGTATGCACCCAATCCCATTTGAGGTTAGGAATTAGACTGTTAATATTCTGGTGAACATGACCAGGTCAAGGTCGTTCATCGCTAGTCGTCTTAGGACTATATTATAGGTCGAGGGGCACTCCACAACCAAGAAATCTACTAGAATAGTTGACTGATGGTCCTTATCTCCCAAAGTGATGGGAAGCCTGACTCGTCCCATGGGAAATACTGCATCACCGATGAAACTGAAGAGAGGATCAGGTGAAGACTCAAGGTCTCTCTAAGTCAATTCCATCTAATCGAAACATTTCTTATACATGACATTAATCGAGCTGCCGGTATCTAGCATAATTCTACACACCTCGACATTGCCAACCTTGGCCCTGATGACTATGGCATCGTTATTAGGGGCTTGGACTCCCCGTTCGTCATTATTTACGAAAGTGATGCACTTGGAAGTCGCTTTTGACTTCTTAACGAGTCTATTAGATTTGCTACCTGCTGACAAGACATAACTCATATTCTGCACATATTACTCTCACGAACTACGTGAGGCCCCTACGATGTGCGGCCTTTCATGGATCGTGTAAATGGTCCTAACCACTGCTGTTTGTTCTTGCTTGACATTGGTGGGAGGTCGTGCTGTGTGTTGTGCGAATCATTGGTTCGTGGGTTGTACCACATAATCTTTTAGACAGCCTCTTCGGATGAGGTCCTCGATTGCATCCTTAAGATATTTGCATTCGGTGGTGGTGTACCTGATATCGTTGTGATAGACATAGAACTTATTCGAATCTCTATACTTCGAAGGGGTCAGTAGGGGCCTAGGTTGCCCAAAATTTTCTTTGTGCTTCTCCATGACGTATATTCTCTCTGGGGTGTCGGATAGGATGCTGTAGTTGTCATAACGGCCTTGGGGCTTAAATCGTTCTATTTTGGCTCTCTTTACGAGCTAAACACCCACATTGTTGACTTGGTCTATTCCACCCTTGTTGCGATTACCTCTTTTTTCGTCCCTACAGGGAATCGAACTATTAGCTTCATTTTTTTGTCCAAATCCCTTTGAACGAAGGTTTCTTCCCATCGGATTTCTTTTGCAACTCACTCGTAGAACTCTCTTAAGTTCTTCACTTGGGATTTGTATATGCTCTCATATAGTTTTATATCCCTATGTAATCCTGCCAAGATCACTGTCAGGATGCTATTGTTGGAGGGGCTTTTTACATTGCTAATCTCATATCAGAATCTGGTAATGTAGTCTTTCAATGACTCATCCTTTCTTTGGAAGATCATTGTCAGGTGGTAAGATGACGTAAGCTGCTTCTTAAGAGCCCCATATTGGTCGATAAATTTGTTCTGACATTCTTTCCAGCTATTAATGCTACAAGCTGGAAGGCTTTTGAACCATGCCCAAGGCATGTCCCTAAGAGTAGCTGGAAAGATCCGACATTTAACCAAGGGGTTACCAATTTAAAGGTCCATTTGGATGTTGAAAGTGTCCAAATGATCATAAGGGTCACCTCTTCCATCATATAGTGGGATGGTCAGGACTTTGAAGCAATAGAGGAGGGGTTCTGCTTCAATCTTTTTGGACAATGGGGTCCTTTTCTTGTAACGACCCGATTGGTCTTGGGCTGAGGGGGATTTTTCCAACTTTCGTACCCTCTGCATCAGCTCTTCGATCATTTGATCCTAGGCCTTAGATCGCTGGCTTTTGCCATTATCGTGACCCACACTCGAGCCTTCAGTGTGGTACGGGCTCTCAACTTGCTAGTTTCCCTTATTCTTACGAGTTCGTTGTCCCTCCATTCCAGGTTGCAAACTAGAAGAATGATCCAAATTGACCCTTTGGGCTCCTTCCTTATCTGGTTACTACATTTGCACTAGCGTCTCTACTTGCAACTACCGGGCCACTTTCGAGATCGGGGAGGCCCCGCCTTTTCTCTCAGGCTTTTTGGGTATATGTCTGTGTTAACGCCTTGACAACATCAGTGAGTCTCTTCATTGTACCTTCAAGCATTTCTTAGCACTGATGCAGGATTTGTATGCCATCAGCCTCCGAGAGGGCAGAGGAGGTACTTGCTAGGACTGGGCATTCTCCTTCAGGTACGTCTCATCGTCGTTCTTCATGACTATCTGATTGGTCGACAGCAACACTTGAGCTCTTGGTCACCCATCCTCTTGCCATTGCGTTCAATCAATTGAGATGCAAGAGCAGTTTGGTCCCATCGGGCTTGCCAAAATATTGACGGTCGATTTTGGTGATCGGTCAACCAGAGGTTCTGGGAACCAAACTGCTGCCAAGTTGTGAAAAGTATAACGAAAAAGAAAATAGTTAAGGGAAGGGAAAAAAGACCAAAAGGAAATTTTTATATTGGTTCTTCTAAAGTCTAGACGACCCCTAAGTCTACAATGATTGTATTTGCATCCTTTTTGTGTTCCTGCTATACAGACATACATGAGAAAACACATTAACAGAGTTTCTTGTTCTTCTCTCTTTTTTAGTGTGACTACCTCGTCCCATTTTTCTCTGTTGGGAGAGTTACAAGTTGTAATTTATCAATGCAAGACTATTATTACATCTGTACTAATCGTTAAATGCTAGACGCCAAGCAATAAATGCTGGGCAAATCATTGTCAGACTTTAGGGGCTGTTCTTCGAGTTGGTAGAATACTCAGACTGCATTAGTCAGATATTAGCTATTTCCCTTGATGCAGAGGTAAGCTCACTATCATTGATCATGGCCTACAAACTCGCATCGTGCGATCTGTCACACAGCTTTCAGTGACCTTATCTCGAGTTAGGCTGTGCCGTTCTACCTTGATTCCCGATTCTCTAGGTTTCGATTGACCTTCTTCGCTCTATCGAGAAATATCCACAACAGAGGAATATTGATAACATAAAATTTGACACACTTATTTACCCTCATGCTTAGCATTTTAAGAGCCAAATTGTCATGTTTTCAGCTGTGTTAATATGTATTTGTGATTTGGTGTCAATTGGTTCATTAGGATAAATTTATGCATTTTTGGCCAAATTGAGCAGTTTCTGTAATTCTTCCATATCTTGAGCTATACGTGTCCGATTGACTTTATTCTTATCTTGTAGGAAAGATAAGAGGTTTCTCTACAACTTTGATGAAGACTCCAAGGCTGAATCATGCATTTGATTACCTGAATTTTGAGTGAAAATTTTTGCCAGAACTGCAGAATTCTGTCTCCCGAGTAGCCCGACCTCCATGGCTTCAGCAGACTATAACTCGAGCTATGGATGTCCAATTGAGCTGAAATTAAGCCCAAATGGAAGCTAACACATAAAGACACATTTCATATGAAGACTTCTAGGTTGGAAACATCAGATTGGCCATCAAATTAGAGCTGCAATTCACGGACAGAACTACTGCAAAAATGGGTTGATGCAGAAATGGATATTATTAGCTCCATTTGATATGAGTTTGAGCCCATTTCCAACACACATTGCTCTAGCCCGCCATCAACCAGCTGGAGACTTGGAAGAAGGTCAAAGGAGACAAGAAAAGGCAAGAGGCAGAAAGCAGTTTGTCTGCAAGCAAACACTCAGCACATAAAAAAAGGACAGACAGCAAAACCTGGTAGAAAAAGTAAACCTACAACATCCCTTTTTATCTTCTCCTTTTTCGAGGCAGAAATCCTTTTTGTATGAGTTGAGAGGAGAGCTTTAGGATGCATTGTAGCATTGTATTTTCTGTCTTTCTCTCTGAAAAATTTCATGCTCCATACCCATTGAAGCTTAAACTCTTGTAACCAGTCTAAGGAGGCTGAAAACTTGAAGATTAATACTGAGGTTCTATTTCTCCTTTCTACATTCAATCTATTGATCAATTCTCATCCTTTCTTCTCTGCTTTTATTGTAATGTCTGAGGTGAATGGATGCATTTAGTTTAGACATTAATA
>JANHAO010020148.1:0-12960 GCA_026873985.1 Saraca asoca | reverse complement strand
AAGGTGGGCGTGCCGGAGTGGTTATCGGGCATGACTAGAAATCATGTGGGCTCTGCCCGCGCAGGTTCGAATCCTGCCGCTCACGCTTTTTCACTATAGAGGATAAAACCTATTAAATGAATCTATCTTTCATTTAATTATCCTAAATAGGAAAAAGTCTCTTAATGCGTTTATCACTATATAGGATAAAGCCTACTAAATGTATTTATCTTTTATTTAATTATCTTAAATAGGAAAAAAAGTTGAAAATAATTGATTTTATATGATGTATTTTACATTTGATAATATTTTTTGATGATTGATTATATATAATTTATTATTATTTGTATAATATATAAAAAATCATTTTTTAACATTAACTTATTAAAAATGACAATAAAAAAATAGAGAAAAAATAGGTGTTATTATTGGAATAAGGATAATGAAGATTAAAAAAGAAAAGAAAAGTGAGATTAATATGGAATGTTTCTTTTTCTATAATTTTGATTAAAATAGAAGTCACCCAAAATAGTTTTTTGTTTAATCTTTTTTATTATCTATAATTGATTATTAAAATATTCTAAAAATATAATCAAATATTTCTAAAAAAATGCTATAATCAATTATTTGATGTATAATAAATTAGTAAAAATTCTAATTATTATACCAAATAAGCATTTAATTAATTAATTAATATAGAAAAATCAAATTGCTTGGATAAGCTTAACATAATTGTTGGCTCATAATAATCAAGTTGGTGGAGACAGAAGACAAGAATGCCTCTACTTTAGCCAGTTTTGGTTGACCCTTCCTCAATTTAATTGGCCTTCTCACATGGTATACATTTGTTTGTTATATACTAAGAGTTAATCCAAATATAAGTGGGTGTTGAATGAACAAGCATACAATTAATATGCGTTCCTTCTTATCCTTAATTATTTTAATTCCTCCCACTCATTTTAATCTTGGTTGGTTTGTCATTGGACTTGCCACGGTGGTTGGCAACTATCTTTGGATCATCCAATAAAATTTCTCTCACTATATATGGATTTGTGCTATTCTTTTTGGTACATTGGAAAACTCAGATCCTTTATGGTCTTAATTTTTGTTTATAAGCGAGTTCATTCTTGACAATGACACCACATCCACGATATGCCATCTCATCCCCAAAAATATAAGCCTTAGAAAATAGGATAATATTAACAAGTGAGTCAAACGACCAGACCATAGTATCACGAATAATTTGAATTCACGAGATAAAACACGAGTTGAAGTCGTGATTGAACGACTAAGAACTCCAAGTTGATCGGTCGAGATTGCAAGCTTAACTACCAAGCTTACTGAGGATAAGGCAACTTGTCAATGACTTCCGCACCAACTGATATACTCAAAGGCATGCATTAATGGCATAACTACATCATTAACCATTAAGTGAGAATCTCGCTCATGCTATTAATACGTCATAATACTCCTCATTTGTTTAGAAGTATACCGATTGACATAATCAGTGCCTATATAAATATACAGGTACCCTTTTACAGATGATATTCACTATTGATATCAAACCTCTACTTCTGGAACTAATTTAGGAGTCAGAGTGTATTTAGCAGATCATTTCCGATATGTACATTTGACGTTGTTCTTTATGTGGATCATTTCTCTTTTGATCACTACCCTCGAAGCCGGTTTGTTCCAATAAAAGAGTTTCAAGATTAAATAGTTATGTCCAATGGCACAATTCACCAGTATAAGAGAAAAAATAGTGTGTTATTTATCACACTTCAAATTCAACTTGCTTAACACAACTGCTAAGCTAACATAACAAAATGGACAAACTTGAGTTGCTATAATAGATGCCACTTAGTTGATAGAAACTTACGTAGGAAGTATAATTTCAGGGGAAGTAGCATGTGGGTATGTTATTTGGTTAATTACTAATTAGCAAAAAGGAGGAAGTAAGACTTCCTAGGAAGTTCTACTTCTCGCAATATATGAAAAATTACTTATCTACCCTCTATTAGGTAAAAAGAATTTATTATGTGAATGTTTAATTCTTATTATCGATTAAATAATTTTGCGTATCTCTCGAGAAGTTCACCAAAAAAATTTACTTGACAGGGAGTTTAACTTCATACAAAACCATACTTTCTATGTGAACCAAACAACCCCTTATAACTATAATCTCTCTCATTTAAATGTCCAACATCTTTATTAGACTAATTAGTTGTTTATGATCTAACATCAACACCATGTGATGTGCGATAAATCACTAACTTCTTACTAAGTTCTTATCATTTTTCACATGTCATGCTCGACAAATCCAACAACTTATAGAATGAATCACATATACTACACATTTACCTCAAATATCTTTAATTAGTTATTTCTTAGTATTTATATATCATCATCCATTTTAAGTGAAACATAGATACCATGATAAAGAGACAAACTAGAGGAGAGATTAAAAAAATTCTTTAGAATTTTCAATGGTAAAAAAGTGTTTACTGTTATAAAATTGAGAAAGACATGAAATATAAGAAACTTATAATAGAGAGAATATAAAAGATGAATATAATTATTTATTTTTTTGTACTTCTTATCACACGATGTACAAGGACACATGAGCCCTATTTATAGGCTTAGAATCATAAGGAATATCACACAACTAAATGCTATAACATTAAATATAGTAATAGAGTATTAAGAGGAGGTCATGGAGAAATGTACAAGAAAAAAAAGTGAATTATCTATTATTCAATAGATTCATAACAAGGTCAATCATTCTAAAGTCATAATAAAGTGAATTATCCATTATTCAATGAATTCATAACACTCCTTCTTAGATGTTCACATTTTGTTAGTCAAATTGCCTAACTAAAAACCTTGCCAAGAAAAATCCAGTGAAATAAAAAACTTGGCAAAGGAAAAGATTTACGTGTTTATTCCTCCCCTCAGGTCAATGAAGATTTCTAAAACAACATTGGCCAATGTTATATTTTATTCGCTCAAATGTTTTAGTTGCCAATGATTTGGTGAAGACATTTACTAGATAATATTTATAGCACTCCACTTTGGATGTCCATTTTGTAAAAAAATATTTTTTGTAATACGCAATAGAATATTGTCTCATTAAAAACCTTACCAAGAAAAATTCAATGGGATAAACACCTTACTTAAGTAAAAAAAGTACAATGTATATTTACTCTCTCTTATAACAATATCACTTGAGATCATTGAGTTAATGCATTCCAATGTTGTGAAATAACTTTTCAACCATTGCAGTAGGAGGTAAATAGCCACTTTGAGATTAAATCTTGTGTATATCAAATAAGAATCCTACATTTGCATAACCAATTAGTTCTAATCTAGATCTATATGAACAAATAGTCTCATATGACTTATTCCTTGATGATAATGAAATATATAGTTCCACTCCAATGCCTTTTGTTTGAAGAAGAACTATATCTTGCTAATAAACTTACAGAGAAAGCTAAATCAAAACATGTATTATTAGCAAGATATATTAGTGTACCAATTGCACTAAGATATGGAACTTTAGGACTAAGACATTCTTTGTTATTATCATGAGGTTGAAAAAAGGATCCTTATGAGCATCAAATAAGGTGCTTAATGGATATGATTTATCAATGTAAAAAAGTTTTAGGACCTTTCTACTATAATTTGATTGATGAATAAATATTCTATCATTTAAATATTTAATCTACAAGACAAGGCAAAACTTTTATCTTTCCAAGATTTTTTATTTGAAACTCTATTTTCAAATATTCTACTATCTTTAGAAACTCTATATATAGTTCCAATAATGTTCAAATCATTATAAATGAGAATTATAGTAAATTCATATTCAAATTTCTTTATAAACACACAAAGACAGATAAGATCATTTTTATATCCTTTTTTTAATAAATATTCACTGAGATGATTATAGCATATTCGTCTAAATTGCTTTATTCCATACAAAGATATTTATAATTTAATTAAATACATTTCTTAATAATTTAAATCGTATGCTTTGTGTATCTTAAATCTTTCAATGATTTTCATGCAGATATCATTGTAATTTTTTCATACTTATAAGAGCATGAAACTAATAGATACATATTAAGTTTTGATATATTGTCAGAAAAAAATTGCATCCACCACATGTAAATACATGTTTCTAATAGCCAATTACAATCTTTGTAAAAACCTTTATGCTACAAATCATACTTTATATTTACAATTTTATTTTTCTCATTTTCTTGACACAAGTATACATTTATACCTTGTTAGCTTCACACTTTCTAGGTGTTTTATTGTCTAAACACCTTTTGAGTGTTTCTTTACTTTGCAAGTAAATTTAAATTTTACATTTTTATCTAAATTGTGTCTTTTCTCTTTGGCCAATGATGATATATCATGAATTCAAGATCTTTATTATCTTTCATAATATATAACACTGCTTTGTTAGAAAAATATTGTCAACAACTATTTACCTCTTGATTCCATCTTTCATATTAAAGACATAATCAATTAAGATCTTTATTTCCAAAAATTTCAAGTACTTGAACTTTTTCAGGAAGTTTGTTACTAATTATGTTTTAAATCTCTTCAAGAGTATTTGACTCTTCAATAAAAACATTTTGTTCATTTGCTCATTCTCTTTTTTCTTTTGAGGATCTTTGTATTTGAAATTAATTGGTTTATCATGCTTCAAGCATGTTTTAAACTCACTTGCTATAGAATAAATATATTGTCCAACTAAGATATCAATCCAAATTGGAGCGTTTATAGCTGATAATATTTATTTATTCTCTTTGGGTTTGTAATTTATGTGACAATTAATTTGCATATATTTTGTAAATTAAATATCTTTTGAACCTCAAGTTCATATTATTTTTGTGTGAGAATCAAGGTGATTATATTATTCTAACAACTACATATTTTCTCCCACTAATATTGAGAATATAAAATGCATGCTTGTATTCTTAACCTTCTTATGAAAGCTTATCTTTGTGTATTGTGATGAAGTGATAGAAAAATATATTACAAATTCAAAATTCTCTCTATATAATAATTTTGACTTTAGCCAAAGTCAATTATAAAGGACAATTATAATTTATTGGCTTGATGTATACAAGTAGACTATATGTAAAGTAGAGTATCTCATAATTTGAAATAGAAATTCTTGCTCTCTTTAAACAATGATATAAGTAATAATTTAGGGTACTGAATAAATTATTTTGCCAAATCATTTTATGTATGAACATGCTCAAAAATGTGCAACAATATTCTAAATGACACATAGTAAAAGTTCATAATCCAAAATAACTAGCATTCTCATAACATATTATCTTAATCTAATAATATGAAATTTGTGCTCTTGATCAAATTCTTTGAGCAAGTAATCTTGCAAACTCTAAGTTGCAAGTTGATAATGAATATATATGATTATCTACTATTTGCATATAGTAAAATCATAAATATTTAGATGGTCTACGTGATATAGAATACGTGAATTTCACAACATTAACTGGTGATAGCTTAATAAGTATTTTGCTTTGAGAATTAGTAAACCACTTGATTTATTAGATTAAAGAAACTTCTAGTTCTCTAATAGATAACTACATAAATCTAAATAATTTCTTACGTCAATATTAACTTATAATGGCCTAATTAATCATGCCAAACAAATAAGTGACCTTCTGGTCTACTATAATTTTGTCTCAATTATATTTATATTACATAATGTATATTAATTAAATCAAAATATAGGAAATATTGCACATAATGTATGAGAACACAAATTTCAATAAGATATCTCAATATATAATAGGTACATGAGCAATTCTCATATTTTCATCATTCTTTTACTTTAAGTGGTTAGATGTACTATTATAATAATTTTGACTAGAATACTTTATTTGAACCTTATTTAGAGTAAAATTCTTTATCTCCCATTAGATTCACTCCAAGGATTAGTATAAAAAAATATGTTACATATTTACTTTTGACAATGAAATATCAAAATCTTTATTAACTATTACATTAACTTTAGGTTGTGTGATATCAAAATTTTGTATATTCAAGACATTTATTATATGAAATTGAGTATCAAATTTCTTCATATGCTATCACATTCACTTTAAGGAATGGATTATAAGCTTTTAGGAATAGCTTGCTTTTAATCAATATCTTCATGTAGGTATAAATACAAAATAATAGAATATTATAAACCCCTTCTTATTGGTACTTCAAGATCAATGAGACATGTAAGTAATTAAAAATATTTTAAAATTTATTTTCCTTTGATATTACTACTTTAAGTGCATATTTGACACGTGAAAATAATATAATATATTCTTTTAAAGATTAACAAAATGATGTAAAAAAGATAACATATAATATCAAAAGTAATAAATATTTAATATTAAAACTAATAAGAGATAGAAGAATTTAACTTAAATTTTCTCCTTTTTAATTCAAATCTCAATTTGTTCCTAAATCTTCAAAGAGCTTTTGAATTAGGAATTTCATATGTACCTATTATCTCATTGAGCTCATTTTGTGAACATATTATATTGCAAAGAAACAAATTAATCAAATTTTAATCAAAATTTTCAATAAACTAAACAATCTTCATAAATTCTACAAACTCTATATCAATAAACAGAAAATATAAGATATTTACAATATAGATACTCGCATTTTCTTTTCTAAACCATTAGGTTCAATAAAATATTGTAAAATAATTTCAATTTTAATTAGGCATAGATAATATCTTAAGAACCCATAACGTAAAAATATGCAAAATAGCACATGAAGAAAATATCCATCATTAATCACTATATGAATAAACTATAAAACATAAAAAAAAAATTAAGGGATTGACTAAGGAAATTATAGCCAAAGTCATATTTATAATTGTCAAATAAACAACCCATATACTATTCGTTGTAATAATTTATGATCTATTTTGTACAACCATTCACATCTTATTTCCGCTAAGTGGAAGATATACAATTCTCTTTCACACTTAAAAACATATTATATTATTTTATAACTTCCATATGAAGAGTCACCTGATTGCCTTTGAAACTTTAAATTAGGATGAATAGAATCATAAAATCTTAATATAAACATTAGAAAAATATTTGTCTATGTTTTCACATCATAATTCACTAGTTAAAGTCAAATTGTTTGATTCTAATGTAAATTGAGCAATATGTGTGTATGTTTTTACAAAATTTTAATACAATTTGAAAATAGAAGAAACTCCATTAGAGAAAGATTAATTTTGATTTAAATGAAATCAAATTTACATCAATATATTGCAAAATATAAATCATTATCACTAGCTCCACACATGACAAAGAAATGCTTCCTAACCAAAAGTCTATGGCACAATTTATGTTGATTCTCTGGCTCATTGGTATTTATAATATACATTCTCTTAATTAGAAATAATAAAAAAATCTCAAAGATAGAATGTTTATCAAATGAAAGAAAAAGTTCACAACAAAAACTTTGTCAAATCCAAAGAGCATAAAAACCAAAAAAAAAAAAAACCTTATAATAGAGAAAATAATCCAAAAATCCAATGTCTAAATAGTAGAGACTAATACTGATAACGTGTTATAAAATTCAGAAAGATATGCAATACAAAAAAACTTGTAATAGAGAAAATGCAAAAGAGGAATATAATTATTTCTTCCATTTTACTTCTTACCACACAATATACAATGACAAATATTAGTCTTATTTATAGGCTTAGAATCATAAGAAAAAACATACAATTAAATACTATAATATTAAATATGATAACGGAGTATTAAGAAGAGATTATAGGAGAATGTACAAGAAATGAAAAATAAATTATCTATTATTTAATGAATTCATAACAAGGTGAACCAGTCAATGAATTGTGACAAAGTAAATTGTACATTATTTAATAGATTTATAACATTTACATTTTTATTAAAATATATATTGTGATATCCAAGTTCCCATATGAAACAAATATTGAATCAAATGATGATATACAATAATAATAAGTAACTACTAAGACAATACAAATTAACTTGTCATTCAAGTAATGTGGTTTGTCCTCTTTAAGTTATCTTAACGATTGTCTTAATTACATTAGATTAAAACATAATAAATAATATTAGAATATTCACCAATCGAAATATTAAAGAGAAATATTTCACACATAACAACATCTATCAGTACGTCGTTGATAGTGCTGACCATCTTTTTTAGTTTTACTTAATTTTTTTTTACATTTCTGACTGATAAACAAACCTTCTGCCACCATATGGTTATTGATGAAAAAGAAAAATAAATGAAATTATTAATGCTATATTAGAAAGGATGACATGTCCTTGAACAATTTCTAGACCGCTTGAGGACGCAAATGCAATATTAATTAGAAATAATTTTATTTCTGTAATTTGGCTTAGGTATTGTTATAATCTGGGATTGACTTACTTTTTTAAATAATATTTTTATGAAAAAATCTCATCTACTTATATACAAATAAAAATTTATTATATTATTATATATGTTGTAATTAATAAAATAATTTATGATATTATAATAATATAAAAATATTTTTTTTTGAAATAATGAATATAATTTTCTATCGGATCCTCTATATAGAATATTGCACAAATAAATAAATATTTTCTGCAAATATATTATGCTATAAAAAGAGGGTTAGATTATTGAGGGTCGAAGACATTCGTACTTATGATTTTGAGGAGCCTTTTATCAGTGACTAATAAGGGTGCGTTACAGATAAAAATGATTTCCTAAACATTGTCTCTTAACCTTTTTATGTTGGGAGTTAAAAAAATTTTGTCAATAAAAAACAGATTTTAATTACTAAAAAATTACAATATATTTTAAAAAATAATTTTCTCTTGAAATCACTTCTTTACATTATCAGATATTACATAATTTGGTTTCATTCTATTACTCCTGGCATTCCTTCCCTCTTTTTATTCTTCACTCTTTTCTGTCTTTTATCTTTCTCCTTCTTTCAATTTTCTCTCTCCTCTCACTTTCAGTTGTTCTCTTTCTCCCTCACACTCTCCCTCTTTCCTCCCTCCCTCTATCCCTCTATCCCTATCTCTATCTTTCTGCACTTTCACCCTCTATTTTTTCATTTTAGTCTAAATTATCCTAATTATACATTTTCTTTAGTTTTGATGATTGAAAAATAATTTTATTAAAAAATAATCTTAAAAAAGTAATTTAATTATTATTATGAGTTGACTTTATTTTTTAGTGTTTATCTTTTTTTTTTGTAGGATTCAAAGTTGATCAAAGTCTTGATAAAAAAAATTTATTTTAGTATTAAGCTTTTATTCTATTTTTTAGGATCTTTTGTAATAAAAATCCTTTTCAAATTGCTCAATTATGTTTTCCAAAAATAACTTATAGTGAGGTAAAACAAATTACTTAAAATGAGTTTTCAAACAAAAGTTCTCAAACAAATTTTCTACACACTCTTTCACAAGTTAAACTTTTGTAAAAATCATTTTTCACTGTGTAAATCGATTTAGGAATCGATTCATATTGAAAAACTTATAAAATACACTCAAATCGATTCATCAATCAATTCATGAAGAAATTTTTTCTTACTGAAGGTTTGAAATTTTTCCAAATCGATTCTACAATCGATTCAAGATCCTTTTTCAAAGTAAAGTGAATCAATTTAGCAATCGATTCGAAGATAGATTTCCACATGATCTGAATTGATTCACAAATCGATTAGTTAGTTAAAAGCTTGTTATAACTATCATGAATTAATTTATGAATCAATTCAAGCATCGAAAATCAGTTATCTTCTAACTCAACTATAAATAGACCAAACCCTATCTTCAAAATATAACTTTTCATAATACACTACAACAAAAACTAAGAAAAACCTAGAGCTTTCATCTACTATTTTCTACCTCACCTGAATTGAACTATTCTGACAAATCTTGAGCAATTAAAAAGTAATTATTGCATAGCTAATTGAGATTCACATCTCAATTTTACTATTTGTATTTCTAAACTCTATCTTATTCTATTCTTTAAGATTTCTAGGGTTAGAAATCTATATACAAAGGAAAAGGTTGATTTTCCCTTTGTATCCTTATGAAATTGTGAGGTTGATTACAATTTGTAGTAGGTGTATTGAATTCTAGTTAGATCTTCCTAACTGTGAGGTTGATTATAGTTAGGTTAGATTTAGAATTTTTATATCTTAGGTATTACAAGAGCCTGTTAATTTTTTATTGTAAAACTAGTCAATAGGAGCCCTGTTAAATTCCTATATTTAGTTAATAAAAATGATCATACGGTTGAGTATTGATCCAGTGGAGTAGACCTGAATTGTGATTTTAATTCAAGTTGAACCACTTTAAAAATTTGTGTCTTAATTCTTTAATTTCTGGATTTATATTCTTGCATAGTCATAAATTCTATAATTTTGAATTTTTGCTACATTGAATGTTGCAATTTTGTTAATCTGATTTCTAGTTTATACATTAATTCTGCAATCTTTATTAATTTGATATAAATCTTGGACTGTAAAGTTTTGTACTATGCTAATTGAAACAAACCATTTTCTAACTCATATTAAAATTAACAATACTGTTAAATTCATTTAGAATCCTAGTTATAATAAAGAGTATATAAGTTTCTTAATCGAAATAAGAGAAAGATCTATTGATTAGCTACATTACTATCTAGACCAATAGTTGGTATCCGAGCTTTGACTCTTGATACTTTTTTAGTTTAGTAAAAACATGGATTATAGCTTTATTTTCTTGCTAGAATGCCCTCCTATGCATAAACCTTCAGGATTTAATGATGAACACTACACATATTGGAAACAGAAAATTAGGGATTTCATAAAGGCTATAGACATAGACATGTGGGATTTAGTTGAAGAAGGTTATGAAGCCCTTATGACATTGCTAAATGGAATATCACAGCTTAAGCCTAAGTCACTGTGTACAGAAGATGAAAGAAAAAGATATTCACTAGCATCAAAAGTACAATGGATAATTTCTAATTTTTTATCACCTAATGAGTATGAAAAAGTCTCTACTTATGTTACTACTAAAGAGATTTGGGATACCTTAGAAATTGCACACATAGGCACTACACAGGTAAAGGCATCTAAGGTGTATGTTCTAGTATTTCAATACGAAATATTTAAAATGGAGGAAGGTGAGTCAATAAAATATTTGATACAAAGGTTTATAGCAATCACTAATCATTTAATGTTACTTGGTAGAAAGTTTGATAATGCTGACCTGGTTCACAAAGTCTTAAGATCATTAATTGAAGAGTGGTAGCACAAAGTGATAGCCATCAATGAATCATTGAAGATAGGCATCCCAACAATCCAGGAACTTTTTGGAAATCTGGAAGAGCATGAGTTGGAACTTAAAAGATACAAGAAAAATAAAGATGATAAAAAGAAAAAGACATTGGCCTTGAAAGCTGCAAATTCAACTAATTCAGATGAGGATCGATCTAAAAATGATGAAGTTGTAGATGAAAAAGAGGAAATGGCTTTAATCAATACAAAGTTGTAGAGAATTTTGAGAGAAAAAAAGAACAAAGAGAGGAAGAAAGCTGTTGTTCCACCACCAAAAAGAAAGCAAAACAAGGGTGAACAAGGGAGTACATTAAACATAACACCAACTTACTTTAGGTGTAAAAAGCCTGGACACATAAAGTCAAATTGTCCAATATACCTGAAGAAACAACTTGAGAGTGAAAGAAAAAAAGAGAAAACAAGTATCAAGAAAAGGGAATTTAGCTTTTTGGGAAGATGGAGATACTGATTCAACAAAAGATGAAGTAATTGAAGAAAAAACACATCTTCATCTTATAGCTGGATTTGATGAGGATATTGAGGTATTTTAGTATCCATCCTTCTCTCATGGTACATATGTTACTAATTTTGATAATCACTTTGAAAATGATTCTGATGTTGATGATTTGTATGTTGAGATGTGTGATTTGCTGGTCAAAACTAGGAAAGACCTAAAACAAGTTAATAGTGAAAAAGCAAATTTGCTGAAAAAAATTAAAGCAATTTGAAAAGGAAAATAATTGAATGCTTTAGTTTAGATGTCGGATTTCGAAGCAATAAGCACAGTAGAAAATTAAAATTTTTGAAACCCACCCAGGATCTATGCACAAAACATAAATTAGTTGGTTAAGATCATACCTTGTGATGTTGCAATTTAATGTAGAAATCATTAACACAGATTGTCGAATCTGCATCTCTACGGTATCTACACATGAGAATGACAAAACTCTGATCACCACTTTTGTGTTGTTGGATGGAATAACCTTTCTCACTACCTCTCTACGAGGAGACGCCTATCTCTCTATTTTTCTGGAAGCTCTCAACCGATTTTTTTTCTCTAAAACCCTTTTGTTTATATCTATATATATATATATATATATTACTACTCCCTAAATGTTATATTTATAGCTTCAAGGTTTAGTGAGAAAAGACCTAGGCCTAGTTCAACTAAGAGTCCTAATCCAACAGAAAGTGTGGAAAGGCTTATAGGCTTAAGTTATTCACTTAGTCTAACTAATGTCAATAATTAAGCCCAATATAATATAACTTTAATAAAGCCTAAGAGAAATATAGTATTATTTTAATATTAAATAATATTATAATATAATTCAATATTATATCATATTATATTATACTAGGCTATATTCTAAGGATCTCTTAATCCAATTAAGAATCCTAATGATATTATATCAATTCCAATTTTTGTCTTACTCTTTGTGTGTAACCCTATAGGTTCTTATTACGTTGGCAATGTTATAAAAAATAATCTAATTTTAGTATCATAGACAGTGAGCGGTATCTAGCAATACATCACTGCCACCTAAGTAATAAGAATGTCTGTGATTCGACATACCTAAACAGTGACCAATATTCTATGT
>JANHAO010020147.1:0-12948 GCA_026873985.1 Saraca asoca | reverse complement strand
TTTTGTTGGCATAACTTGTAAAATATACTTTCCTGAGCAATCATAGACTCATAAAATCATATTCTAGATAAAAAGCAAAAATTAACGGTTTAAGACTTGAAAAGTAGCTTATGATATGATGGATCTTCAGTTCGTTTTGTTTTCTTATTTGATAGCTCAGTGAGTAGCTAAGATAGATATCTGATAAGGAAAGAGTAATAATAGAGAAACAATGAAGAAGAATTATCCTGCAAGTTGCCTTGCAAGAAAGTCGGTTTACTACCCTGCAAAACAAGTTGGACTGCCCTATCCTACAAGTCAGTTTCTAGCCTGCCATAGCCCACCATTGTTGCAGAAGCAAATTGCCTCTTAGCTCACCATAGCCCACCATAGCTGTAGAAGCAAGTTGGCTTGCTGAAAGTTATATTTATTCTTTAAAACTTAGTATAAATAGGCTATGTAACTCTTTGTTTCAAAACACAATTTCAGTTGAATAAAATGGTCTTTTAAGAGCAAGTTTCTCTTTTCCATTTCTGTATCTTAAGCTTTGCCAGCTTATGTGGTGAAACTAGGCTAGAATTCATCATAGTATGGTTCTAACCTTGTCAAGATTGATGTTTTCTTCTATCCAATTATCTGCCCCTATGCCATTTGGTATCAGAGCACCCTGATCTCACCTCTCTGCCACTATTAAAAACCACAAAAAAAAACCAAAACTTACCAAAACAACCACCCACTGGAAACTGCCTCTGCTACCCTCGAAACACTTATTTCTAGTGCTCAAACCAGAAAAACAATCCCACCATCGTGCTCAGAAGGCCAAAAACAGTCGGATTGGAAATTTCGCCTCCTCCGGAGCCATCGTTATTCTTCATGCGCCATATGCGTTGATTGCATTCTCCATCACATGCCAGCCACTCTCACGCGTGCATTACACACGTCCAGAGGTTGAAGACAACCTACATTAGCACTGCCTCCATGTGTCTTGCCATGTCATCTCCGCTTGCTAGCCACATTCTACCACGTGTCCAATCTCGCCATGCAATCTGCCACATCATTTGCCACATCACCGCCTACTCACCAGGTCACCCTCCTTTTTGGAAATTTACTTACTGACCCCTTATTTTTCAAAAATTTGACATTGGCCCCATATCTTCTGAAAATTTTCCAAAAGGCCCAACTTTTGTATTTTTTTTTTCAGAAAGGCCCTCCCCTTAATTTTGGTTTCTATATTCAAAATTTTGTATTTTTTTAATCTGATCTAAAAAAGAGAGAGAGATAGAGAGAAAAAAAGAAAAAAAAAAGAAAAAAAAAGAGAAAAGAGAGAGAAAAAAAAGGAAAAGAAGAAAGATAAATGCCTCCAAGATGCCAAACTCGCCAAGAATTTGACCCTTGTGACATCGAGATTCAAGAACTTCGAACTCAAATTGAGCAACTACAAATACAACTTGAAACTCAAAGAATGACCCAACAAAGAAGTGATTCCAACTCAGATACCAGTGCAGAAGGATATGACCTTTTTGGAAGATTACAAACTGACAAAGAAGCCCCATCATCTTCCTCATCCATTGGGCGTTGACATCAACAAAAAAATTATGCCAAGCCTTTGAATGATCTTGGAATTAGACTGGATATTCCTAAATTTGAAGGAAGCCTACAACCAGAAAGAGAAATGCCTCCAAGATGCCAAACTCGCCAAGAATTTGACCTTTGTGACATCGAGATTCAAGAACTTCGAACTCAAATTGAGCAACTACAAATACAACTTGAAACTCAAAGAATGCCCTAACAAAGAAGTGATTTCGATTCAGATACCAGTGCAGAAGGATATAACCTTTTTGGAAGATTACAAACTGATAAAGAAGCCCCATCATCTTCCTCACCCATTGGGCATTGACATCAACAAAAAAATTATGTCAAGCCTTTGAATGATCTTGGAATCAGATTGGATATTCCCAAATTTGAAGGAAGCCTACAGCCAGATGATTTTATTGATTGGCTACACATTGTTGAGTGTATTTTTACCTAAAAGATATTTAAGAAGAAAAGCGTGTTAAGATTGTTGCCATCAAATTAAAAAAATATGCCTCAATCTGGTGGGAGAACCTAAAGCGCCAATGAGAACAAGAAGGGAAACGTTGAATCAAAATGTGGGATAAAATGCGGTGAGAACTCACACGTAAGTATTTTCCAGCTCACTATCGTCAAGAAATTTTTATCAAACTTCAGAATTTGCTCCAAAGGAGCATGACCCATTGAAGAATATACAAGGGAATTCGAGCAACTCAAAATGAAATGTGACATTAATGAGGATGAAGAGCAAAGTATTGCCCGTTACCTCATGGGATTAAATTCAGAAATCGCAAATGTCGTATCCCTACAACAATACTTTACTGTTGATAACATTGTGCAATTGGCTCTAAAGGTTGAAAAGCAGAATGTGAGGAAAAATGCTACTAACCAATTTAGAACTAAAGAAACTGCAAGCAATCGAGGAATTCAGATCCCAAGGACCCCTGTTACTCATAAATCCAATGCCTCAAAAGAAGTTGTGAAGAATGGATGGGAAGCTAGAACCAGTCATCCTGTCAATCCAAACACACGAAAGTGCTTCAAATGTCAAGGTTATGGTCATATCACTTCTGATTGCCCAAATAGGAGAATTATAGCCATTGTGGACGGAGAAATTCATGAGGTACTCAATGAAGAGGAAACAGAAGGAGTAAATGAATCACCTCAATCGGAGGAAGAGCTCATTTCAACTAATTATGGAGAATCTTTAGTAGTACAAAGAAGCCTTCATACTACTGCATCAAAAGAAGAAAACTGGCTTGGACACAACATCTTTCACACCAGGTGTACTTCTCAAGGAAAGGTATGCAATGTTATTATTGATAGTGGAAGTTGTGAGAATGTAGTATCCCACTACATGGTTGAGAAGCTTGGACTCCCAACAAAGGACCATCCCCGACCTTACAAATTGCAATGGCTAAGAAAAGGAAATGAGGTGAAGGTTACCAAGTGTTGCCTTGTGTCATTTTCCATTGGGAAGAAGTATCAAGATGAGGTATGGTGTGATGTCATTCCCATGGATGCTTGTCACTTGTTGTTAGGATGACCCTGGCAGTTTGATCGTCAAGCCATTCATAATGGGTTCGAAAATACCTATTCCTTCACCAAGGATGGAGTCAAAGTCAAGTTGACCTTGTTACAACCAAATGAGCTCATTAAGAAATTAGAATGCCCTGATCATATTCTCACCCTTGTCACCAAAACCCAGCTTAGGGAACTACAAAGGGATGCCAGCCACCTCTACCTTCTTTTATTGCTGAACCAAATGATAAGGCTAATGTTTCTGAAGAAATCACGAACCTCCTTAAAATATTCCAAGATGTTGTTCCAGAAGAAGTTCCCACTGGATTGCCACCAATGAGAGATATTCAGCACGCCATTAACTTTATCCCCGGTTCTGTTATTCCAAACAAACTAGCCTATAGAATGAACCAGATTTTACATGGAGGGGAACTATATTATTTTACAAGGATCAACTGTTGTTATCCAGGAATTCTTCATTCATTCCAACAGTCCTACATGAATATCACTCTTCTCCTATTAGGGGACATTCTGGATTCACTAGAACCTACAAACCAATAATAAGTAGCTTATTTTGGCCTGGGATGAAGCAAAGGATTTTGCAATTTGTAAGGGAGTGTGATTTATGCCAAAGACACAAGTACTAAGCCATGGCCCCTACAGGACTATTGCAACCATTGCCTGTATCTCAACTGATTTGGGAAGAAGTCTCAATAGATTTTGTTGTTGGTTTGCCTAAGTCTTAAGGGTTTGAAGTCATTATGGTGATAGTTGACCGCCTATCCAAATATGCTCACTTTGCCTTGCTTAAGCATCCATTTATAGCAAAGATAGTAGCAAAATCTTTTATTAAGAATGTAGTTCAGTTGCATGGTTTCTCTAGAGCTATTATAAATGACCTGGACCCTATTTTTCTAAGTAATTTCTGGAAGAAAATGTTCCAATTATAGGGAACTAAGTTGAAAATGAGCACTTCTTATCACCCTCAGATTGATGACCAAAAAAGGTGATTAATTGTTGTTTGGAGACGTATCTTTGATGTTTTGCTTATGAACAACCTAGAAATTAGTCGGTTTAGGTTCCATGGGCAGAATTTGATACAACACCTATCACTCATTTATTGGAACAATCTCGTTTGAAGTAGTGTATGGGCACCCCCCATTAACAATTGTCCACTATTTGGAAGGTGAAACTTAAGTGGAGTATGTAGCCAGAGCTCTAGTAGACAGAGACGACGCTTTTAGATAGTTGAAACATAATTTCCTAAGGGCTTAAAACATTATGAAGAAGAACTATGATGCAAATAAAAGGGATGTGAAGTTGTCAGTTGGAGACTGGGTATATGTCAAACTAAGGCCCCATAAACAGCAAACTGTGGTAAGGAGAATTTACCCAAAGTTGGCTACCAAATACTATGGCCCCTTCTAAGTAATAGCTTGCGTGAGGGAAATAGCCTATAAACTGCAATTATCAGAGTCTGCTAAGATTCACCTAGTATTTCATGTATCTCAATTGAAGAAAGCTATTGGTAGCCATCTAGTGGAGGTAGAATTACCTCCAAAGCTGGAAAATAAAACCCCTAATCTTGTGGAACCAGAAGCTATCTTATCTACTAGTAAAGTGGAGAGATAGGGAGTAAAGCACACAGAATGGCTTATCTATTGAAAGAACCAGCTACTAGAAGAAGCCACTTGGGAGGAAGCTACAAGAATACAAGCTCAATTTCCTATATTCTGCCTTGAGGACAAGGCAGATTTTACAGGAAATAGTATTGATGGGAATGTGACCCAAGAATTAGAATTGGGTCAAGGCATGAGTAAGCCCAAAGTAATTAAAGTTTATTCTAGAAGGCCTAAGGTTAATTAAGTAAAGAGGGGCAATATAGAAAGCATGCAAACAGGGGGAGGGGAAAAATATAACAGAGTGCATGCTTTTGATGAAGTAGGGGTGAGGTGGCATAACCAACTGCATGAACAGATTACATGCAGTGTAACTAAATGCAATTAGAGAGAAAGCTTTATAAAGAGCAAAGGGGGGAAGTGGCAGGGAGTATTTTCTTTTGTAGTGGCTTGTGCCAAGGGAACTTTCTGGGTTGGAGAGAGCTGAGGCTTTTGTATTTTCTTCTTTTCTTCTATTCTTCTTCTGATCTTCATCTATACTTTCTGTAATACCTCTCTTTTACTGGAAAATACAATCAAACAGTTTCTAGGTCCTAACAGAACATTACTTATCCTGGGTCCGATCAAACTTGTGAAATTGAGACTAATCTATTATAAATCGGTTGATTATTTTAGATTGTATCACGAAGGTTTAATTGAAATTTAGTCCCTAGGTTGAAATTCACAATACAAATGCTTGTAAGATTTTAGGTTAAACAAAAATTTTACTAAATATTAAACCAGCTCCACATTTAGATTTCTATATCTGCTCAAAAACTAGAGCAATACTCGGTGCCTGAAATCTCTAATATATCCCCTAATAACACTTCAATTAGAGAGAACAAAAGAGGCAATTAGGAAGAGCTTGAATCCTCGCCTGCAATAGCAGCCAAATTGAAAGCTTAAAAGACATTAGACACTGCCTCAACAACAGATTTAGCTACTGCAATGCCAACAGCCACACTTTGCATAATATCTAACCTGCACAAACACAAGATAGTGTCCCAAAGAAAATGCACAGCAAAGAGATGAGAATTTCTATTACATTCTGAGACACCAAAATCAAAATTTGGAGGACACTTTTCCATGATAGTAGAGCTGTCCACCAGAGCCATTTTGTTATATTTTTCTTAAAGGGCTTCTGATGGAGATTGCCCGTCCTCTACAACACAAACACCCTGGATGAACCAATGGTCACAACAACCACTCTGATACCTTTCTCTAGCAAAACCCAGATTGCTGTTTTAAGCATAAGAAACAAAGACAATATTGAATGGTTATTTTTGCTTGTATTGGGTTTAGGAGGGCTTAACACATTCACCAGACGAAGAATTTGCCATGGCAATATGGCAATAAGTTCATCTTCTTTTGGTGAAGCAAATGTTAGCTGTACAAAATATATTGATGTGTCACAGAAGAAACGATGATTTAACAAATAGTTTACAATTAGTAAAGGAGTTAGATGTGCTAATAAATTAATACCTATATCGATTTCAGCAACATATAATTAACCATTAATCTGCATTCTATCTTCCAATGAAAAAAAGGGGGCAAAGCCCAACAGTTGAGGGAAGAGAGGAGTGAATATAAAGAAATTGGAGGTGAAAGAGTTCACCTTCAGTAGACAGTCCAGCTGACTTCCATTGCTCTAACATCAGGTTTCTTAGAAAAAAAAGATTGGAGCAAAAAGGGTTGAACATTGTTAGTTTCTTCCCTAGGTTTATTTTCAAGATATCACCCTGATAGTATTACAAATTCCAAGTGCTTCAAAATTTCCCCCGCTAACATCAAATTGTCATTTTCCTTGAATCTAAGTCCTTTGTCTATATAAAACTTACACTATGCACAAAAGCCAGAGACCTTTTGTCATTAACGAAAATTTGACTTTTTTAAAATGCAATTTTACAATATGCACTTTAAATGATAGAATAAATTATTATAAAAAATGGATAATTACAAATTTAAAAATTTTTAATTATTTATTATTTATTAAATTCTGAGTTGCGATGATCCATTAGATATATCTTGCTATAATTTTGTTTAGTCTCATCTTTGACTTTCTCCTTTGATAATGAAAATTTGAGAGTTCTCTCCTTACACTAAACATAGATGCGTTTATTCAGATGCTGATAGGATTTTGAACACTTTGTTTCACAGTTTAGTCTTTTTCTTTTGCTAATATTTTGATTGACAATTTACTCTAAATTATGTTTTCCATTTTCCCCTTCAAATAATAGTATATGATTCTATATTAAGAAGAGGTTGGAACAATAGCAATTCCCCCCCCCCCCCCTCTCTCAATTAGGCGGAATTATTAGGATTTTTTTTGAACGTATATCGATTAAAGACTGTTAATATGGCTATTGCTATTGGAACTTTGCTCCTTAAAATATAAGATACACTTTGAAAAATATTTTGACCATTAAATTAATTTAAAAGTTGAGGTGATTACACATCATTTTATTAAATTTTTATTGCAAAACTCAAATACTATTTTTAAAAATGAAATCAACACAGATGATTAGGATCAATGCATATATATATATATATATATATATATATTATAGAAAAGTCCTCTTTTTCTATGGAGGAGCTTTTTGGACAAAAAGGTAATATTGGCTGACATAAACAAGGTTAGCAATAGTAAAAAAGGCTGTGGAAATAGTCCCAGCCTAGAAACACATAAAACACTATAAAAAAAAACCTAATTATAATGGGATTTTTCAATCACAAATTACTGCTTTGTTGCAGCATAGGAGTTTATTGTAACATTATGTATACATCTTGAAAATATTACCCTGTATTGTCAGTTCCTCCTAAAAACTTTTCCTGACATTTTCCTAGCTTTCAAGAATAACTTTGTTCATCTGGGAGCCATACAGATAATTACTTCATTATTGAACGCTTTCTAACCAATGTATATTAAATTTGTCATCCAACACAATTTAGAAAGCAAGAAGCACATAAATTGAAGTCTTGGTTTTGTGGTACTGGAACACTCGATTCAGTAAAACTGACTAAGATTACTCCCTTCAGATTCTAAAATTTCATTCTTGTATTAACCAAGTTACAAACCATCTGATGAAATATTGTCATATTTGATCCCCAGGCAATAACACCTTGTTTTCCATAATCAGTGGACCACAATGCCTAGTCTCAGATTTTTTCCCAACCTTGAGAAGAATTTTAAGACAAGTAGGCTAGACTTCATTTGATATCAAATTTTGTTACCCAGTAATCAAGTTGGTTGGCAACGCATGCTGAGCCAGTGGAACCATAGGAGCAGAACTTCTCGACTGAATTTTCTACCCCAAGATATTCATACACATCCTCATCAAAAACTGTACTAATGCTTCTCAGCTCATCAAGACTAAGATCCTGAAGTTGGCAGTTCTTTGAGACACACAAGGCAACTGATTTTCCAACAATATCATGAGAAGTCCTAAATGGCACTCCCTGCATGTAAAGAAAATGAGTAAGAATGCATAGCAATTTTCTGGAAATAAGGAAGGAAAACATAGAAGAGAAGATACAAGAATTAGAAATTCTGGATAGCATGCAAAGAACCAACTGTTATGGTCGTAAGATTAAATGCTTTATGTCTCACATTGCTCCTACTTCTCAATATCTGATCAAATGGAATCTTCTACATGTCTCACATCCCAAAGAGCTTACCTTATAATTCACATACACATAAGAGAGAAATAGGAAACTATCAAAGAACCTTATTACAATGCAGAAAATGAGATATGCACGAGTTTCCTTGTTGGGGGATAATTAGATAACTGTAGAGGGTGACCATCTCTTTTCAGACATCTGGTTCTGAATTTGAAACTGGGGTTAATTGCTGACAGAGCCACGTAATTTGACAGCTGCTGGATACTAGCTAAAATCAATGTGAAGCCATTCAAGTATAATTGAAGGAGCATTACACTAGGTAGTGTTGAGAGTAATATTTAATATCTAGGAAAGTTTTATTGGACTAATACAAGACAAGCAATGCTTTATGGTAGTGAATGTTGTGCTTTGATGCCAACCTGAGCAAAAAGAGTGACGGAAATGAGAATGCGGAGGTGGATGCATGATCATATAAAAACATAATATAAAGAACCAGTGCATATACGTTTAAAGTTGGAGTGGCACCACTTGATGAGAAGATGACAGAAACCAACATGAAGTGGTTTGGTAACCCTACATAAATAGATGATTAGGATAAAGTCTTATGTCTTGAGATGTCTATCATTCAATATAATATTTCAGTATTCTCTCCCAACCTCTCTCTAACTCCTCTTTCTAACATTTAACACCTTTACCCGCTCAAGCCCTAATTTTTCAACAGGTAGCTTTCAAGAAGGCAAAGTATGTTGCATGGTTCCTTGGCTAGCAGCTCGTAAACTGTAGCACAATTATGCATGCTAAGAGGCATTCAATAGTCTTGAATTTCTAACTTCTTGGCTTATAAAATTTGGGGGAAGCCCATGCAACGAGCTCTTGGCAAGGTGAAGGGGTAAGGTCTCAAAACTTGTTTTTTATTTCCATTTTTTTTTAAATAGTGACAGAATGAAGCAAATTGGTTCTGGAAGATAGCTGACATAGATAGTGTTATGCATCATGCTTCAATCTCATTTTTATTTTTTTTTAATCTTCAAGCTTCCACATACATAATTGAATAAGAGAACCTTATGAAAGGCATAGGCCAATCAGTAGACATGAATTACCCTTTTAACAAGATAATCAGCCAGTGTTGTTGCATCAAGATAACCAGCAGGTAAAGCCTTTTTTATCCTCTCCTGGTTAAAGGTAATGTTGAGTGCAAACTCTGATGACACCTCAAGCATCCCCAAAATAGTCTTAACACTGTCAAATGCTGGTTCTTTATCTTCCTATTTACAGAAAGAAAAGACTTTAGTAATGAATTTTATAGAAATAAAAACGTTTAGCAAGAAAACATGAAAGAAATGAATACAGGAACTAGGCATACAAATAAGCATCAATACAAGAAAGTAAATATATTTATTTTCATCTATGGACATCAAATCAAATTGCAAAGAGAAATAGGAAGGAAAAAATGTATGCAGCCTTGTGGGAAATTAAGGTCTAGTGGATCTTATAACCACGAGGTGGAGTGGAACAAAAAAGGTATTATTCTTGTGCAGCCAATTATAAAGTTTGCTACCTGCAAATCACGATTATAAGCGTGAGGAAGTCCTTTGCACAATGTGAGAAGGGTAACCAGGTCGCCAATGACTCTGGCAGACTTCCCACGAACTAGTTCCATTGGATCTGGATTCTTTTTCTGAGGCATTATACTACTTCCAGTTGAAACAGCATCACTTGGTGTGATAAATCCAAACTCCTCTGAAGCCCATAATACCCATTCTTCACCAAGTCGAGAAAGATGCACAGCTGTGATGGCATTAGCAGAAAGAAATTCCAATACAAAATCTCGATCTGAAACTGCATCTATACTACATGAGACAACAACATGCAGCCAATTAGCTAAGAAATAAAAATGCAACTAGAATGCTAATCACCAATGCCAGGCTAACTAATTATACTTAGGGGACAATTAAAACACATAAATAGTTTATCATTCTCCTTCACGGGCACAATTAAATAGAGCATTACTGATACAAAATTCTCAGAGTAAATGAAGCAACATACCTATTCCTCAAGGGACCTGTAAATCCCAGAGCATCTGAAGTCAGGAACCGATCGATGGGGAGGCCAGTGCCCGCCAATGCACAAGCCCCCAAGGGGCAGAAATTCATCCTAGCTCTACAATCTACTAAACGACCGGCATCACGATCAAGCTGCAATATGTCTAAGGTTAATAACTTCGGAAACTGAAAATTATTATAATGGATATCCTTTTTTGTCTAAGACATTTATTATTATTATTATTATTATTATTATTATTATTATTATTTTTGAGGAAAATCCAAGGGACAAGCTTGAAAATAAAATCCCTAAACATGGACCTCTTATTTTATCATAAATAAATAAATAAAATCACTGGAAAGTTAGGCCTTGTAAAGGAATCTTTGGTGATTAGAATAGATATATTCAAGCCATGGTTGACTCAAAATTAAAGGCTGTCAAGCTAATAATACAAGTACAATTGAGTTATGGATAAAAAAACAAACCAATTGACTCAGGTCATGATGCTTTAGCCAAGCAGAAAAAAATCCTAAGAATTGCAATGATGAGGCATGGAGGCTCTGGTTCTTGACCACACAAGAAGTACTATTCTAATAAATTTTGAAGGTGGCAAGATGCACATTTATTACACCAATCATTCCAGGACAGCAAAAGAATTAGTATTAAATCAGTATCAAACCTCCTCAACATATGCCAGTAGAAGATGTTGTAGTAAAACTGGTTGGGCACGCTGCAAATGAGTATAACCAGGGACAATGAGACCTTCGTTCTTTAAAGCCAAGGTCACTAGTGAGACCTGAAGCTGCTTTATGTGCACAACAATCTTATCAATGGCATCACGACACCAGAGGCGAAAGTCAGTCAAAACTTGATCATTACGGCTCCGAGCAGTGTGCAACTTCTTTGCAGGTTCACCTATCAAATCGGTAAGTGCTGCTTCAATGTTCATATGGACATCCTCGCGATCAGTTCTCCAATTGAACTCGCCATTCTCAATAAGTCTTTCTATCTCATCAAGACCTTGAAGAATACTAACCTTATCACTTCCACTGATCAATCCCTATAAATACACATACATCACTCAGAATCATATCATGATATCATTCCTTAAAAAAAACATCTTTTTAAATAGTAAATGCAGAAAATGAGTTTGCAAGAATATAAGAAGTCTGCTTTTATTTCACCTTTTGGATGGCCACTACAGATTACAACCTCTCTGCCTACCAAAACAGGGCTACTAAATGATCACAAAAACATAGTCGGGCGGCGAATACCAACCCCATATATGCCCAAAAATCAAAAGTGGGTTCGAGAAAAGGAGAGTTTAGATTACTGTTGAGAGAGCATAAAAGCATTAGCTCTAATACCCATATAACAACCATATATCACTGAGTACCTCCTTCATTCACAAAATATAAAAAACAGAAATCACATTTGTGTCTGAAAGAACATACATAAAAATTAGTACTCAAAAATCATAAGTGGATCGCGGAAACTGATTGATTTTCTACCTGATTAGCAAGCATTGAAGCATGAGCTCTGCTACCCATAATATCATGCTTGTAGAGCTCCTTATCATATGAGATAGACTCGGTGAATCTCTCAACGGCACTGGTCACACTCTCCTTGAAACGGCCACCCCACAGCTTAGCTTCCTTGGGCTTAGAAGAATCGGCATTAATGGCCTCCGAAGCACTCATAGCCTCCACTCTGAGAAGCTTCACGTCTCTACAAGGAAATGCTCGAAGAAAAGGTCGAACTGTTCTGGAAACAGAATTGTTGAAGAAAGAAGACGATATTCGAGGAGGCGCAGCAGCGGCAGCAGCTATGGACTCCATTAGATGACTTTTGCAAAAGGGGTTTAAGCTAAATAATTGTACCGATATTGGGCCCAGCCCGTAAGCCCAAACCCGTTCACTACAATGTTGCACGCAAAACAGAGTTTTGGCATCAATATTACAAACAGAAATAAAGATTCGTATTTTAAAATACCTACATTTACAGGAATAATTCTCAAATAGGATTAAACAGAGAATCACCCACAATTTGAAACTAAACTAGATAGCAAAAATTTGAAACTGAATTAGTGAAGCTTTAAACAGAGAGCATCTACCTATCGGCTACCGGCGAGGCAGCGCGCTAGCGATGAGCGAACGGCGATGACGGTGCTGCACTGCTGCTCCTGCTCGGCTGGCGTCGGCGACGCTTGGTGGCTGGTGCTTCTTCTCTTAGCTCCTATCTCTGTTAGTGTTAGGGCTCGTAGGCTTCCTGGTTCAGACTTGAGGGAGAAAGTGACTAAGTGAGTAATGTTAAAATTTAGGATTTTCATTTTCTTATATTTTAGTAACTTTCTTTGCAAATTGGAAATTGGGTTATGAGTTTTTTTTTTTGAATTAGTTATTGGATTGTGGGCTCTAACAGTGTGCTTGGTAGAGTGGAAGTATAGGAGAAAAGAATGGAAGTGTCCCATCTGCACAGAAACCGAAATCCTTTCTTCTGCTTGGTTGGAGTGGGGAATGGAAGTTGAGGGCCAAAATCACGTGGGCCCCACGGCATA
>JANHAO010020146.1:0-12954 GCA_026873985.1 Saraca asoca | reverse complement strand
TTTATAGAGGAAACTCTGCCGAATTTTTGGCAGGAATAAAAGAAAATAAAGGGTCAAAATGTATAGCTAGGCTTGTAGGAGGTCTCCTATGGGCGATCTTCTACGCCGGTCATGGACCTGGAAATTGGGTCGTGACAGAAAACTAGCTCCTTTAAGGTATTTTCTATTCTTTTATTTTCATTTTTAATTCTTTTGTAATGAGTAGATAAACTCTTCTTTCAATTCAAGGGAAATTCTACTTCAATTCAATTATGATTGTGAGACCTACTTTGTATTGTTGATTTATTCTCAATTTGATTATCTATTATTTCTCTATTTTAATTGCATAGGATGATTAAGTAATAAGAACCATTAGTTGATTGTCTATTTTGATTATCCACTAGTTTAAACTTCATAATCTGTAATTCTTATGATAGAAATTCCAATATCAAGATTTGTTTCTTGTAAATAAGCTTCATAATTGCTTGGAATAGCTAATTTCCCTATTATTTGAGATCTTCTCAAAGGTATTTCTTGTAATTCATTTGCATTAGATGTTTGTGAGTTAATTTCTTCAGCAGTGTTTCATCATTCAAATGTTGTTCAGTGTTATCATGATGTTCTTTAACAAGTAGAACAACAATATATGAAGGAACATTTATAGATACAAGAATGTTTACCTTAACTTCCTTTATGTCCACATTTCATTGTTCCTCACTTATACTAACTTCACCATCTTCATCTATTTCTATTATTCTTGGACTATGGTTAGGGTAATAAAATATATACCTTTTAGATTTTTTTTGGGTAACTAATAAAGTAATCACTAACCATTCGAGAATTGATTTTTCTTTCATGTGGACTATAGACTCTTGCTTCTACTAGGCAACCGTAAACATATAAGTGCTTCAAACTGGGTTTCCTATTTGTCCAAACCTCAAAAGGAGTTTTTGAAACTGCTTTACTAGGAACTTTGTTAAGCAAGTGCATAACCATTTTTAATACATACATCCACAGGTAATGATGGGTTACTTATCATACTCCTAATCATATCCATCAATGTCTAGTTATGCCTTTCTACCACACTATTTTGTTAAGGTGTGTATGGCATAGTGTACTATGCACATATGCCATATCTTCCAAGAAGTTTTGCAAATGGACCTGGACATTATCCTGTTTCATTATATTTTCCATAGTATTTAGCCCTTCTATTAGACTTTACAATTTTCACTTTCTTGTCTCGTTACCTTTCAACCTCATTGATGTATACTTCAAAAGCATTTATTGCTTTGAGATTTTTCTTTAAGCAAATAGACATAACTTTAACATCAAAAGTTATTAATAAAGGTGATAAAATAATTTTCTCCACCAAAAGATAAAGTATCAAAAGGTCTACATACATTAGTATGTATAATTTCAAGAAGTTGAGTTGTGACTCCTTTTTCTTATTATGTTTGGTTTGCTTTCCCTTAATGCAATGCATACATAAAACAAGGTTAGAAAAATCTAGATTATGAAGAATCTCATTCTTGACTAATCTATCTAGTCTTTCTTTGGGTTTGTAATCTAAATGCTAATGCCACAAGTAAACTGAACTTTCATTAAGCATATTATACTTAATTCCATTATTTTGATGCATAGTAAGCAAGGATGTAACAAACTTACTATTAAGTTTCAATTTATATAAACCATTAGTAAGAACACCAGAGATATAATAAGTCTAGAATTCTTATATAAACTAAAACAACCATGTCCAAGTGTTATAAACAAAATCATAAACATCCAACTTTCAAAAAGAAATACATCCAACTTTCAAAAAGAAATAAGGTTCTTAGTTATTGATGGTACATAAAGAACTTGTAATAAGTCTAAATGATAACCAGTATCTGAGACTAAATGATAAGTCCCTATGCCTTCAATTGGAACCTTCATACAATTTCTCATATACAAGAAATTTCAATTCAGCTTGTGGTTTGGAACGTAAGAAATCCTTGCATCATAATGGACACATAAGTAGTAGCATTAGAATCAAGCCACCATGTGCTATGAGGAACATCAATTAAGTTTGATTTGAAACATTCAAAAGTATTCAATAAACCTTTTTTTCAAACTAGGCCTTGTGTATAGGCTAATCTTTCTGATAGTGTACTTATTTCTTTCACAACCAATACTTATCATCATTACATTCCTTCTTATTAGCTTGAGGAGTTTTAGCACACCTTTTTATTTTCTTAAAACTTTTGGCACTTTATCAACTCTCTAAACAATGAGGTTGATGGAATAACTTTCTAAATTCTTAAGCATATTCTCCTCCTGAATAAGCTTACTGGTCAATTCATTACCATCCCACTTGTTCTTAATAGTGTTATAGTTAATTTGAGAAGAACCACATCTGGGAGGTAGGGAGTTCAGAATAAACTGAATTAGAAAAATTTATCCACAACCATTCCCAAGGTTTTAAATCTTGCTACAATGTTAGTCATCTCAATGGTACATTTTTGCATGCTTCACAACCCATCAAACTTCATGATCGTGAGTAGTGCCATTAATGTATTAAAAAGTGACTTGTTTATTGAAGAAAATGTTCTTCCACAAACTATAGATATTCCTTTACACTTTATATTTGTGGAATGGTAGTCTAAATGTTGTTTGTAATGGTCATTCACATAAGCATAAAGCTCAATTTGTTAGATTGTACCTATGCATTACATTTGGACTTCTCTTCTTCACTGCTCAAATCAATAATGACAGCAGGCTTTTTTTTCCAATAGTGTTAAATCAAGATCCAACACACCTAAATGGAAATTGACTTGCTCACTCCATTCAAAGAAGTTCAAACCATTAAATATAGTAACAAAAAAAGCATGTGAATGAAGGGAAATTATTGCAAATAAACATAAGTGCTTAAAATTAATTCCATTATAGATTTAGATAAAATTAGAATATATCATAGCATACCTTTAGGCAAACATGACAACATACCATCATAAATAAATGCCACTCCACATCATTATCAAGAAATTAAAATTCTTTACTAAACACAAATGTCATATTTGGATAAACAAAACATATTTAATCCAAGAGCTTTAATTTTCTTCAGTTATGCTCATTAATCATAGAAAAATGATTTTCCTTTGGGAAAATCCTAATGTTCTAATGATTAATGAATGTCATTTATTTATCACATTTTCTTAATAAGCATTTCATAAGTGTCATGAATGAATGACTATTTTATGTATGACATTTAATCATCCTACCTTGGCCACTTTTGTGATCATAAACTATTTTAACATAAGATCATGCATATATGCCATAAGCGTCATTTAAACACATAAAAGGTAATAAGGCAATGCTTAATAATACTTAAATTTCTTAACAATTATCATAAGAAACCTTCTTCAACAAACATAATTGATAATAGAATTTAAATTCCTTACAAATTATCCTTAAACATGAAAATTCATATAACTGAACTTAATATTATGAGGAAAAAATAAATAATTGCTTTAATTCAATAAGCATATTTTACAATAAAAGCATCCATTACCACAAAGAAACATTTCATGTGGGCACATATATGACATAAAGTGGGATTTTCTTTATGTCACCTAATATAACTAATCATTGACTTTTGTCTTTTTCCTAATTCTGACCATACACACTTATCCATTTATTTTGTAGACTTAACAAAAGTAGTTCACAATACTCATGTACGAATTCCAATTTTAGGAAAATAATAAAAGAAAAAAAAAACCTCTTTTGCAATTCAAAATTAGGAGTTTAATTTCGTTATAAAGAAGATAAGAAACCGTTCCTAGCAATGAAAATTCATAACTCAAAATGTGCTTTGATACCATTTGTTTGAAGAAACTTAAAATTTATTTAATTTATAAAAGGATTTTGAAACATATGATTTCCACACACCTAGATTTGATGAAAAAGAAGCTATAGTAAAAAAACCACAATTGTTATCATCTATATAATTGGTTTCTCTCCCTTCTCTTTCTAAACAAGCTTAATTTTGATGATTTCTTAAAGTACACGTTTCACTGTGGACAAAAAGAAGACCAATTTATATATGACCTCCTTTTAATCTAATATATCCATAAAAAATAAGATATATTATAAATGGATGGATGAGATTTATTGTATTTAATAACTTCTCATTATAATGTCATAAATAGGTAAGCATAATTAGTTAAGAAGTTACATATTAGCCATAATTGATTGAAAGTTACATGTTAGCCATAATCGATTGAAAAGTTACACATTAGCCTCAATCTCTTAATTTCAGGCAACTAAATTAGTTACAAAACGATAATTATCTAACAAAAATGACATGATAGACCAAAATCCAATGATATTGTTACACTTGATCAAAAAGTTTATGAAAAAGTCATATAAATATGTAAAATAATTAATTATGAAGATGTCGGGTGTTAATTCCAAGGTTTTGTATAATTTAAGATTTTTAATTCCAAGTTTTTAAAGTTGGTAGGGGCAAAATCTAATCACTTCAAAGTTAAAGATGATTTCTTGTATTATTCCCAAAATAATTTAATTGATATGAAATATGATTTTAGTGCTATATAAGCATATTTTCCATTAAGAGAAACATTTGAAAAGCCTAAACATCTTGTATTTAAAGAAGAGTCTAAAAACATTTAAAAAAAAAGGCTTGAAATCAAAATCAATTAAATTCAAAAGTCCTTATAAAGCATTAAGCCTAAACTATTCTTTAAAACCTTTAAGACCATGTTAAGCATTTTCTCCCTATTGATTTATGGAAATTAAACAGGTCAGCAAAACTAACATCAACATAAGTTTTATCATTAAATTAGGATTTAAAACTCATGAACTATCTTGAATATATTATTTACATGGAAATGATATTTTCATTTAGTGGTTAAATATTAAATAATGAGTGGCCATAATATGTGAGCTCAATTTTATTGATGAAAAAAAGATGAAAATAACTCAATTTGCATATGTAGAAAGAATGATTTATTGATTTTGTACATGCAAGGAAGAAGATAAGTGTGGATAATTTTAGAAGTCAAAACACTATATAAATAATATTTCCATGCATAGTCAAGTAATCAAGAAAACTGTATGGCTAACTAACTAAAATTAAAACATCACATAAATTTCTAAGATTGAGACTTGTATGCATCATTTTGAAATAATTTTTTGGAAATCAATTAAGAAAGTTATACCTTAAGATTAAATATAAATGATATTATATACTTACACTTTATGTTATTAAATAACATGCAATGACAATGAGAAAAAGCAAAAAAGAAAGATGACTAAAAGAACATAAAGATACTTATGATATAAAGGATACCATTAGTAATGATAAAAAAAAAACCAGAAGCCTAATACATATTCGTCACCAAATAAAATAAATAAGAAACATATGTTAAAAGATATCATTATGCATGACTAAGAAAAATCAAAAGCATTGAAGCTTATAGTCATGGATCCTCACAAGCATGCATTTTCTTGAACTATTAAATGGTTTTGCTTTACATCTAAGAACAGTGAATGAACCCTTTGAAGCACACCCTCTACCAATAAGTTGAAATAGTTTATAAGTTTTATTTGTAAAAATTCCACAAGATATAAAAAAGGAATTCAAAACTTTTTCAAAAATTAAAATTACCTCAAAATTCAGCTCATCTTCAAAAGAAACACCATATGTGTCACCAAATCTAACATATTCTACTATTAACTTTAGGACTTTCCCCTTTCAATGTCTTGTGTTTGAACTCAAGATGTTGCATTTGTGTTTAGTAACTTGTCATTCATACTATTACAAAAATAAAATAAAATAACAGAATATTCCAATCACTTACTCACTATAAACTTATGATTCAATGAAGATTTTGCACTTCAACAAGTAGAATGTATCTAAATTTCTCCTTTATTATCCTTTTACTTCTTACATTTTT
Organism: Saraca asoca; assembly: GCA_026873985.1. Lineage (NCBI taxonomy): Eukaryota > Viridiplantae > Streptophyta > Magnoliopsida > Fabales > Fabaceae > Saraca > Saraca asoca. The sequence goes on along the minus strand of JANHAO010020146.1, from coordinate 7,021 downwards.
TTTTATTTTAATGTGGAACAAAGCACTTTCATTCTCTAATTTCGTAGATGGTTGTAATTTATAGACAACTAGAAAGAGGGTGTGTTAGTTGTGAAGAGATTGACTTATGTACAATATGTAAGTGTATGCAATTATGATAGTATCAAAGTTATTTACAAACACTAAGCTTAAATATCAGATGCATCCAATCAAAATTGGAAATTAGAATAAAATTTTTTTGCCACCTATATTAGATAGAAAATAACCTATTTTAAAAGAAAATTTTTTGTTACATGCATGGGAAACTAGCTCTAAACAAGTATATTAAAGAATTTTCTTTTTAGGAAATATCTTTGAATTTATTATTGGATTCTATTACTAGACTAACTAGTTTAGATAATTATTATGACAACTACTTCTACTTTTCAAAATTGAAAATAATAATAAAGTTTCTAACAGAATATGTCAATTTATTCTATTCATGGCAAAATATTTTTCCTTTTGTAGAATTTTTTTTGAATTTTGTTATTGAAATTCTATAATTGTTGTTAGACTAATTAACCTGTCCAACTATAACCACCACTTTTTTCTACCCATAGAATAACTCACACTTAGAATATTAAGTAATGGATTAAATTGTACACCATATTTTCTAATATAAAAAAAGAGTTCAAAAGTAAAGTAGCTTAAATCATTCATGTGATACAAATTTCAAACAAAACTATTACACAAAATATCGCATAATAATTCTCATTTCATTCTTACATTTGAATTTGAATTATAATTGAAATAAAAAATAGTAATTATAAGAGCCAATGATGTCCATCATTAATGTGAATCTTGATTTGAAAACAAATATACATGAGACCTCTTAACTTAGTCACCATTGTCACTATTCGATTATATGAGATTAGTCCTTGACTTAACTGTAATTTTATGAAATGAAACTCCCTTCTTATGTGGAAATCTTTCATGTGTCTCGATGTCACTACTAATACACTAGCTTTATTCTCATTACTACTATCGGTCATATAATCACCATTATTATCCAACTGAATCTCATATGGCTCTTAAGTTCCCCAGGAGCTTTATGTTGCCAAAGAACAAATAATGACAATGAAAAAAAAAAGCAAAAATGAAAAATGACTAAAAGAACATAAAGATACTTGTGTTTTAAGGGATATCATTAGGAATGACCAAAAAGAATCAAAAGCCTAATACATCAATTACATATTATCATTATTCACCAAGTAAAATAAATAACAAACATATGTTATGAAATACCATCGTGCATAACCAAGGAAAATCAAAAGCATTGAATGTCAGTGTCATGGATTCTAATACTACATTAATCTTATTTCTATCACAACGAGGAATCATTAATCTTCTACTTTAATTTAATTATTTCATTCTTTCTAGGTTGCCTCTTGGTCTAGTTTGTGATATCTACTTTTCATGTATAAAGCATTTTTAATGTTTTCATACATTCGTTATCATCTGAGCCTAATCAATACTAATCAACTTTATTTTGGCCTAATCTCTCACTTCCTAATACATCACAAACATTTGGGATAATTTGAAAACATAATACTTTTACTAAAAATGGAGCCAAAGGATAAGATTCCCACTCACCTAAATTTAAGGAAGTTCCCATCCTTTGTTCTTAAGCATAATTCACACAATTGCAATTGATAATGATTTGAATATAATTTACCAAATAAAATTAATTACAATGCCAAGATAAGATAAAAGGAAATCAAATCTGCATTTGATTCAATCGTTTTACCTCAGATTTGCATTTTCTAACTAGGTGTGTTGGGACCTTTTCTTAACAAGTTGTCGACTCTGGCTAATGACCTAACTATACTAGAATTCTTTCATCTCAAATCTCATGCATCAGATTTTTTCTGACATGACACCAACTAGTTGACTAGCCGGTCAAACCTTAGGGACCTACCCTTTGGTCAATTAGCTACCCTTCTAGACCCGTATTTAAGTCCAGTTTGGTTAACCCTAGAAGTGTTACACAAACACATATGAATGCTAACCATATTTTTCGTATTCATCACTCTATAATGGTCATCATCTCTGTACAATTGTATTTCATCATAACTATATGATAAGTAATGTAATCCACTTATAATTCAAATGTTTCAAGTAACATTTCATGTCTATTTTTTCCATATTTGTAACATTATGACTCTATAATAACCTTAGTAGGAATTAAGAAGCTAATACTATAAATCCTTCTATGCATCTTATGGTAAGTTATTTTTCTTGAAATACTCTTCCTAAAACAATTTACAATTTGAGAATCCATTGTTTTTAATAAAGTTATAGTTAAACTATTTTAGATTGAATTTAGGTTAAATTCTAAGGAAAGGTGTCCACAATGGGTTTGGAATTCTAAATTGAATTTTGGATATGATATAAGTTTTCGTGTCTACTTTCCACTAGTTTAAACGAATCTAGATTTTGACTTTCCCAACTCAATGTGATGAAGAGAAATCTAGAATGGAGGCGATCCCATATGCTTCTATTATTGGTAGCTTGATGTATGCTTAGTTATGTACATGACCTGATATTGCTTTTGTGGTCCATGTACTAGAAAGTTATCTTAGTGATCATAGTCAGAGATAGAAAATTATTAAGATACTTGCAAGGTACAAAGGATTATATGTTAACCAATAGGAGATCTAATGATCTTATTATTACAAGCTAGTCAAACTCTGATTTTATTGATTATCCAGCTGATAAGAAATCTACATTTGGATATGTTTTTATGATGGCAGGAGGAGTTATTTCATGAAGAAAGTGTTAATCATTCACTTACAGCAACCTTTATTATGGAAGTAAAGTATGTCACATGTTATGAAATCACTTGTGAAGCTGTGTGGTTAAGAAATTTTATATCTAGTTTTGATATTATTGAGAGCATTTCGAGATGCTTAACTATTTATTGCGACAATGCTATTCTTGTGAGCTTCTCCAAAATAATAAAATTTCTACTCGTGTAAAGCACTTTGATGAGAAATATCAATTTTTTATAGAGAAGATACATGAGCATCACACTTGCATTGAGCGTGCTTCTATGAATCGTATGCTTGTGGATCTACTAACCAAAGGCTTAGCAGTGCAAATATATCATGATCATGTTGGGAATATGGGATTAGCAAAATCTTTTGATGTTTTAGGTTAGTGACAATTTTATGATTGAAAATACTAAACTTAATTATCTCTAGATTTACATTGTTATAGTATTTATAATATTGCCGTATTATACATTGTCTTTACTTGTGCACATTTATTTTTATAGCAATTGATGGAGAAATTTAGACCATGTCTTATTATTGTGTTGAGATTTATTGATTCTTATTTTGACATCTTAGGCAGATGCATTGACTATATTGTGAAGATATACCTATAATGACATTTTAGTTTGTATATCGTGTTACTCAAACAATCAACATTTTGTTTTTCATTGATATATAAATATCTAGGACATGTATGATATTAGCATCCATATCGGATATGATAATTTACATTATTTGGCACATATGTTAGACCTTTGGTTGTAATGGTGTCATAGTTGTTGTTATTGACATTTATTGTTGTAGCCACACTTTATAATCCATCCCATAGTTTATTAAACTATGTTATCCAAGTGTGAGATTGTAAGAATTTTCTATATTGGACTACCATAGTTTGATATTAGATTATTAAAACATCATATAACAACATAGCTAATTTAGTGTGATCATATTATTAGGCCTTAATGACACCTAGAGCAATAGTGCACTTTAGTAATACTGTGAGCCTTACAAGTAGGCCATTAATGATGGGTCAATTGGCTTAGCAGGGTTACAATAAGGAAAGTTCTTACTTACATCCTATTTAAAAGATGTAATTGTCCCATTGAGATTACAGAAAAGTTTACTCCCTTCTCTTTGATATGGCTTGTAAGGAGTGTACCTAACTTAGAATTCTTTCATTCATGGATTCATAAATAATAACAAGTCAAATAATTATTTAGATTTATTATTTGTACAAATATGATATTTTGGAATATGACTTAAAAGATTTGGTTATTGCCTTTTATTTTTATGGCAATTTTGGTGACGAGTCGAATGACCTACTTAAATTTGGTGAAAACTGGAAGTCTCAAGGGCAAAATAGGAAGAGGAGAAAATTTATGACTCTCATATTTTTTCACAAGTCATTTCTATAATTTTCCTCTTTTCTAATATTTTGAGGCCCTCAGAATCGAGTCACCGACATTTATGTATGATGAAATTTTAATATAAATTAGTTAAATATATAAGATCTCCAAAAAGTATAACTTTACCAATCTTGGTCATAGTGACCACACTCTCATTGCATTTAAAGTTTTATAAAAATAAAAGTTTCAAAATATTTATTTTTATTTTAAGTAATTCACAAAAACTATTTTAAAAGTCATGAGGCCCTCTTAAATTCCCAAAAACTATTAAAAATAATTCTAGCATAGTTACTAAACTTTTTTCTCCAATTTTGGGCTCATACAATTTCTTAATCCCCCTTTTGATTATTTCCAAAAAGCCAAATAATTATCTAAAAACTATTTTAAATATTTTGAGGGCATAAAAAGGGGGCTTGAGTTTACACTTTGTTTGGAGTATGAACCAAAGGTGATATTTCTGACCTAAACGCTTAATTAGCTTAGTTTAATTGCTTAGTGGTAAATTTCTCTTCTTTTCTTTATATGGTTATTAGGGATCCTAAGCAAGATTCTGGTTCCGGGATGGAGACTTACTAGTGAAGTGTTGTGAAGAACACTCTCCTTTCAAGGTGGGTAGGAGTCTCTATCCTATTGGCTTCTCTTTTTATAAAAAAAAAATATATATTTTCAAAATAGTCCAAAAGTTTTCTATGATGTTAGGAGAAATAACTAAAGGCTTAATTAGAAACATAAGGTTTTCAAGTTAAAAAGATCAAAATTGTTTGACTATATAAATTATGTGTTTACATGCAAGGATGAGCTAGACTAGAGTTGGAACATATCTTGAGTCAGGTAAGTTAGAAAATATGACTTTTCATAATTAAATTATTATCTTAGAAAGTAGGGATAAACCTTAAATATTATTCATAATTGAACCTAAAAGTTAGAAAGACTAGTATAGAAAGGGTAGATTAGAAAAGATACATATATAATGTAAGCCTTATATGTGATCATGACTAGTCTAAATAAATAAAAGGAACCTATGTGTATTAGGGAAACTATATGAAAGACTTTATATGGCCTTGATAGTTCGTCACTATGAAGCAAGCAAGCCGGTGGCATTATATGGTATGTTATTAGGGGCATACACATGTACGGTGTGTTATTCGAGACATACAAAACGATACGAAATATCACAAAGGGCATTCATCGTACGATTTGACTAAGGATCATACAATATGATCAAATAGCCCCTTAGTTACTTAGCTAGTGTTTATATGTTTGAAAGTGTTTTTCACCTTGCAAGACAAGTAAATATCATGTTACGCAAAACCCACGAGGCCTACCACTTGCTACATAGTGTAGCCTCTGATGTTTGCTATCCAACGTAACCACTGATTATATAAATAAATTGTCTCCCTATCTTGGTGTTATTTGTGAAAGGATAAATGAAAAATAGAGATGAGATTGATACATGTCATGACATGGTCAAATGAAAGACTAGAACATGAAAAAGAGATATATGTATGATTATGACTATAAATGAATGGGAATACGTATATAAATATGGAGATGTATAAGACTATGTGCTATGTTTATACTTATATGTATGACCAAAAGTTTTTACCCAAAGTAGGGTAAAAATTCTTAATTCACTATGTACTCAAATTGTACTCATTCGATTATTATTTTAACATGCATATTAGTAAGGATGTAAGGAGTCTCAGTTAGTGTAAACTGTTGAAAGTTGATATGAATGATCACAAGTACGTGGCCTTGAATTAATCTTTAGTGATACATGCCACCCAATCAACCAAATCCATAAAATGATTTAGGTTATGAACTTATGATTTTAGTTTTATTTGGATTTGAAGAAAATGGCTTTAAAGTTAAACGTGCATCTTGCTTCAAAAAATGTGCACAAATCATGTTTTTGCATTAATTTCATTGTTTTCAAGATTATTAATAATTTAAGAAGGAATGAAATACTTAAGATTCTCGGGTTACCATTAAGTGACTCAAGCCAGTCAAATTTCCAATTTTGGAAATGTAATAAAAGATCAATAAGAAAAAAGATATGGGACGAAGGTGAGGAACAACATTACAATATGTAAGAGAACCCAACAGAAGCATTACGCCATCAAGTTGAAACTGAGGAATCCAAAAGGGAAATGCTAAAAAATGAGGAGTGGTGCCCTACTATTTTACCTAAATAGTGTGTGGATGCAATGTCATTTTGGTAGAAAAAACTAAAATGCATACATATACTACATGGTTGGTTGGGTTCGGTCTTGTATGGGTAAGAAAATGATCAAATAAATCTAACCCCAACAACTCATTTGATGCTGTCCAACATCCATTTCAAACCAATTTGACCCAGGTCATAGAAAAGAAGTGGTTTTGGGTGATTTTAGTCGATCAGTCCAAATTTGCTCAACCTTAGTTTAATTCAAATTTATAGAACCTATACTGAAACTAGACTTTCATTCCACAAATACTTGTTCAATTTGATTGTTTATAATTCATTCCCATGAACTCTATGATAATAAATACTCAAAGATTAACAATATAAGATCATGAATGTAACATATCAAGAGTGTGAGAAAAAAAAAGAAACAAAACATTTATATTACACACAAACAAAAATATCTTGCAAAATTTTTCCTTCACCAACTAGTCTCCATTCGAACAAAGAAATAATTGATGCCTTCTTGCTATAAGATAGAACTAAGTAATTTTTTAAGAAAAAATCTTTCAAGTGTTGGGGAACTGTTGGGTGAATTATGGTACCAAGCAGATTCACAACTAAAGTAAAATTGAGAAGAATGAAGATAAACTGGACAC
>JANHAO010020145.1:0-12962 GCA_026873985.1 Saraca asoca | reverse complement strand
AAAACAAGTTGTCCTTCATTTTATGTAGTATATAGTTCAATAATTTAAGAAATCCAATATAGCAAAATAATACAATCACGAGTTCCATAAGCAGTAATTAATATATATAAAGAGTAGGTACGTTGCAGTAATTCATATATATATATATATATGTATATATAACATATGGTTATAATTTCAAAACAGACTACCAATAATATTCCAATTACTTTGAAATCTATGATGTTCTAGGAAACAAAAGTTAATTAATTAATTTAGGTTTTTTTTTTTGTAATAAGGAATTTACAAAAGAGCAGGACTATCTATTTACCTTGAGTTGGAAGAGAAAAAAGATATTGCCTTTGAACTATAAAACCATTAGAGTGGTAGTCACGACCTCAAGAACCTTCTCACTGATCTAAAATTTTTCCTAACCCCTCATAAAGTAGACAAAAATAAACTATAATAAATTCTAAATTCTCATAACAAACCTCCTAGTACAACCTTGTCATAGCTAATTGAAAATCATAAGGGAAAGCTCAATAACCCATCTTCACATAGCATAGGACCACATACCAACTTAATGGGCAAAATTCCTTCCACCAAATTTATCCTAAAATCCTTTCCAAACTTCAATTATAGAGCTGTACCAAGATAATCAGATTTGACATAAGAGAAAGGCAAGAAAAGAAAATGGAATTTAGCAGGTATGAAGCACTTAGAGTTTTCTTACCTAGCTTATAGACACATCAAATGAGTTGAACAGGGGTGGAATTGGGTAACTGTGCTGTAGAATTGGCTCTAGCTACTACGGTTTTACAGACTAGTGGAGAGCAGCATGCAGATGCCGGAGTGAGGCCAGAGCAGACCAAAAATAAGGCTATAGCAGCAACCAAAGAAACCAAAACAGTGGGAGCTAGTCGGAGAGGAAAGGAAGCTGAAATACACTAGTCTAACCCCAAAATTAAAAGCCCAAAATTTTAAACTCTCACTCAAATACACCCTTTTCTAATTTTTTTTTTCCAGTACTTAATATGCGTTTTAAAAGATAATTTACATGCTTTTAACACACAATTTTAAAAACTTACTACTAGCTTAAATCATTTGTTAAAGTGTCACAAAAACAAGTTTATAAAAAAAAGTTCTTGTCAGGTTATAAGGAAACAGTAAATTAATATAATAATTTCAGTTAAACACGTTTTCAAGTCTATATAAAATATTCATTCCAATACATAAATATGCTGACGGACCTTAATTGATTACTTATAAGGGTTTTGAAGAATCATGTGTCGAGAAGACATAATCTAGAAGGAAAATTTCTTCATACATTTTTACATTACAATTTCCAGAGTAATACCGAACAAATATTCTATTTTTGGTTTTTCAATAAATTAGTGGTGATCCTAGTTCCACCAACCCAATTAAGAACTTGGAAATAATCCGAATTCCAATGGGAAAAAAGACCTGGGTTAGGTTTACGTCGCAGTGTGATTTACAATTAAAAAGACAAGTTGGAACTCATATGATTCAAATTTTCTGCTTGTGGCACAATCCAAGCCAGTGAGTCAATTAATGCAACTTCATGGAAAATCATCATGAAGAAGATACAGACAAGACTTCTCACATAGCATAATATTTTATTGCTAGCATTTGTGAAGGTACCATTCCCGTTCTAAATTGAAAGAGTGAAGGTGGGAAGAATTTAACTCCTGCCTGTCTAGTTCAAGGGATTTTTTTTCTTTTTGTTTGTCCACTTATATAATAGAAAATAAAATATCACCATTTGCCGAAACCTCTTACGAAAAGATCATTTTAGATAAGAAAATTTTTAAATTTAGTCTTGCTCATTTCTTTTTCTTTGTATAGCTTAATCTTTAACTGAATTTTCTTATGTTCTCTTGAGAAATACACTAGTCACAGCATTTTTAATTTGATCATTTGATTATATTATAAGATTGCATAGAGCAGGACAACAATAGAGAGGTTAGACCAAAGTTGGATCATCATATGCCTGAAGAAATAAGGAACAAGTTTTGTTGTTCTTTAATTTGCATTAGGAAATATAAATTTTAAGCTTCAAAAATAGACTAACCAAAGCATATGTAATTTTTATTATGCTAAAGCTGGACAACAATATAAATTTTAAGCTTCAGTGTCCATGGTGTTCCTGAGTCTTGCTAACTTTATTACTACTGCCACATACATCTTGTCAGCTGCCTTCTCCACAAACGTGCCTCCAATTCCTCTTCGATACAAGAACTCCAATAACTCCACAGAATCCAGTTCCTATTACAAAGTAAAACAAAAATATAAAAAAAAAGCATCTTTTATCTTACATCATCAATGTTAAATTGAAAATAAACCCGAATAGATTTCAGACAACAAGAACGGGACTAAATTTAGACAGTACGCCAACAGATTGGTGTTGCAGTTAAGTAATAAGCTCATAAACTAATGAATACCCAGTTGGTGTTGTACAAGTTGAATTAGATTTTTCTATCGTCCCATTCTTTAATGTTTCAGTTCAATAAATTATGAATTCATTCCTCTGACATCAAGAATCCTCTCGCTGATTCAAAAACCAAGTTTGTGTGATAAACCAAAATTACCTAACGAAATCTAAAACAAGTTTGTTTGTTCTTTTGCATTAGGAAATAATAAAGTCTGAGCATGAAAAATAGACTAGCCACCGTAGATGTAATTTTACAATGCTAATAATTGGATAGCAAGGATATGGAACAACAGTAACAACCCTTTTGCCTCGAGCATAACTGAAACATTTAATATATAACTAAACAATAAGATGCCTGCCTTGAGCCATTAGTTGCATTTTGTATCTTATTTTGCACAATACACATATACAAATGTCATTTTTAACCCTCAGATCTTGTAATTTTACTATGCATTAATTGCATATCATTTTAAAGCTAATAGGAATTCTTCTTTGTTCTCAAATTCCAAATCGATATAAAACTCCTGCCTATCAATTCGAGTGGGATTTTCAACCAATTGATGTTTAGGCCTATCCAAAACTTCCCAATTGACATACGAAATATGTGATAATAAATATACATATGATGGTAATGGTTTATCAACTCACTCCTCCTCCTCAACTCTAAGACCATCTAATAACAGTTCATCATCCTTAACATTTTCGTATAGAAGGTCTATGCTGGATGGATTTGAATACTGCTTGTCATCACCTTGCATTACAATAGTCACTGTACCATGGTTTAAAAGGCCACCAAAGGTGGGGATAGTATTGTAGTAACTTTATTAAGAGAACATTTCCACATATTCAAAATTTAAATGACTGCTTTAAGATCATTATCTCCAAGTTGATACGTCATATTAGTTTTCTTTTCATTTTGTGTCGTCTATTTCAAACTCAACATATAATTTCAGTGCATTATGATCAGAAAATTGATCATGGCAGCAAAACACTGTGCTCACATCATCATTATCAAGCAATCTAAAATATTGAAAACACATAGTATTGTGCCATGATATAGGAAACCTATACATAATGGATGAGATATGTCTCCTAACTCCTACTTTCGACTTTGACACAATTTTTCTCCTAATATCATTTAATGTTGCATTCTTCTCTAACCAAAAGGCTCTTGGATCTAGACAATCAAAGATCAACCTTTTCTTATCGTCATACATTTTCTCATTACTGTAAACAATTATGATTGATTGTGTAGATATTTTTGAATCTAGACAATCATAATCAAGTTGATGTAAAATAACTGAGTAATATGTTACAATTAATTATATATTGACTAAAATTTCAATAAAAAATAAAATTCTCCCATGAATAAAAAATTTATACACTAAAATTTCAAAAAATTAAATATACCTAATAAAATTAACTTCCTCATAAATAATACCGACTAATATAATAAATTTCAATATAAAAGATTAACTAGTTAATCAATTAATTCTCTCATTTTTTTACACCTACTATCTATTTCAAATCCTAATTTTATTCCCATAACGTAATCATTTCAAAAATAAAGTCATTAAAACATCAAATCTTCTATCATTACTAGTGCCAGTAAAAAAAAAAAAATACTTTTATTGCCATGCATGTCTTATGCAAAAAATCTATAGAGTAATGTATAATAATTTGTTAGAATAACGTGTTAGTAATCATACAAAACAAGACTTAACTATATAAAAAAATAGATTCACATAATTCTTAAACAAAAATAATAGTAAATAAATATACAAAAGCTTATATCACAATTTGTCAAAGAATGAAATAGATGTTGCTTGAAAGGAAAATTAATAACAAGAAATGGATGACAAAGATGAAGAATGGAGAAGTGAAGAAATGCTTACAGAAGTGAAGAAAAAAATGAATGTAAAGGTTGCAAAAGAAAGCTTGTGGAGTAAGGAAGAAAAGAAAATATTTTATAGTAGAAAGATGACGAATAAAATATCATGTCATGAAGTAATAGTAACCAAAAAAAATAGAAAAAAATCCCTTTCATAAACTAACAATAGCACCGAAAAAAAAAAATGATTGTCAGGCCAGCCTGCTGGATAGCCATGAAAGGTTGGCAATGTTGCCCAGAATAATGTTGCCGACCATGGCAGGTGGTGTTGGCCAGAGCAATGCCGGCCTTGCCAGCTGCCCGGCAACATTACCATGGGCAACATTTACTGCCTTGTGTAGTTGACATTGCTCACAGAAATACGGCCCAATCCATAATAGTTCACCAGTTACCCAAACCAACGTTTTCAAACACACCACGTTATTCAAACCAACGTTTTCCTAATTTTAACACCACCCATGAAAATAATTTTGCTCAAACCCTATTAAGGCAAATTTTTCCTACAATTACACCACCTAAGTCAAAAAGTTGGAAGAATAATTTAAAGATATATGTCGCAAGAGGGTACTTGGCCCAAATAGAAAAGCCTATATTAGAAAAATAAAAAATTCTACAATTTTAAAATAAAAGAAAGAAAAGGGGGAAAGAAGCCACTTTCTTTGTTTTGCAAATAGAAACCATAGTGTGAAAGGGAGAGACAAAACTCAGCTTTCCACATTGACCTCCGCCCCAAACATCAATGCTGTTGGCATCCAAAGTCCTTCCATTTTTGTCTAATGCCGCACCCACTGGCTGAGCACAGTTGAAGACCGCCATCATCACATCTGTTGGCTAGAAGCAGTCGGGTGCTAACAGTAGTTTGCTGGCTATATTTGCTTCCCATCGCCAACCAGCTTTTTCCTAGCTCAAAGTAAACTACTTTTAACCTCTTGTAAATTGGGTAAGCCTCCTTATACTACCAATTTCATCTTGCACTAGCAATTTTTAGCTCAATTCCAAATGGATGCCCTAGTACCCATAAATCCCAAAGTGTTAAATTGCTATTTTCTTTATAAAATTAAATGGGTCAGCTGTTGTGTGGAACCTTTACAAGGAAAATAAGCAAAATTGAATTGAATTTTTTAGCTTATCAAAGATTCTTAAGTTGAACTGGAATTTAAGCTTGCTCGTACTTTCTTGAAAGTTCGAACCTTAAAAAGTTTGATTGAGTGGATGATTAACCGCTTCTTCTTTATATATGCTATTTTATAAATTTAATTACTCATGGTTTCAAAAACTCTTACCAAATTCATTAAATTAATTTGAGTTGTCAGAAGTTTTTATATGAATAATTTGTCCTTTTTCTTTATGCATAAGTTGAAAAGCAAAAAATATTTAACTTATGGTTTTTGATTTCAACTTTATATTATTCTATAATTGCACAAATTATTGAGGTTTTCCTTGGTGTGTATATGCAAGGACAAAATTAGCATTTGTATATCAAGTGATCTATATAAATATATATGTGAGCCATGACTATTTGTTAGTGATTGATATAAATACTCTTGATATTATTCCAACGAATTATGTATGAGAATGTGATTGAAATGACAAATGATGAATTGTTATATTAATAATGATTGAATTGCAAACCAATTTTGTTTAAAAAACAAATATTTACTTCTTGGCTTTATGTAATACTCTTTTTCTTGGATTCTTGAGAAATTCCTTAGAAAACCAATTGATCAAGAATCAACTCATTAATCGATGGAAAGTTTATGCTTGGTTGAGAAACTTTATTAGAAAATGAATTTTTGTTACACCTTAAGAAATTTTGTGAGTTTTTATGAAAAGTTAATTAGAAATTATAAAATTTGTAAATTTTTATATAAAATTTCATAACATTTTTTTTTATAAAATATTACAAGTGTGCATAGATTTTGCATGCAATAAATACATAAAAAAAAATTAAAATTTCATCATTAAAAAAAAAAAGAAAAAAATATTTTACAGCTTTAAAATTTTGCTAAGTAACAAATTACTCCCATAAACTTTTAAAACCTATGAATTATATCCTTAAACTTTAAACAAGTTACTAATTACCCCTTCAAAGTTTGAAGAAAATTATGAAAGCATTAATTGGCTATTTGTTTTAATCTTGAACTAGTAAATGGGTTGCATATATATTGTTGAGGTCTTATTTCTTCTCTTGAAAGGCACAAGGTTTACACTGAATGTATTATTGATTCCAACTGTTGCTTAAATTTAGATTATAAAACTCATATTTTGGTGATAAAACAAAACATTTATTTTGATTTTCATGCCTTATAGGAGGAAAAATAAATAAATCTCTCAACAAAATATACGTAACATACTTATTAGGTTTTAGTTAAAATTAATAGTCAAACAGCATTTTCGTAGTTTCATTCATACTTTAAAGGGATAACTTGTAACTTATTTGAAGTTTAAAGGTGTAAACTGTAGGCATTTAAAGTTTAAGGAGATAATTTGTCACTCAATGAAATTTCAAGAATGCAAAATTTATTTTTCCTTAAAAAATAAAAATATTTTAAAGAAATTGGATTTTTATTAAAAAATTATAACCCTTAATAAAAAATTATAAATTTTTCATAAAACATTATAAAAATAAGCATCAATATGATAATTTTAAAAATATAACAAAACATAATATAGAAAATACTATTTCATTTGAGTTCGAAATGCTAAGAAAATTCACTATCTTTTTCATACAAAATTATTGATATCGGTATTACTAAAAAAATATTTTAAAATAAAATATTATCATTTGTATGATCCACGAGGTTGTCAATATTAATGTGGTTTAAAAAAAAAAACTGATTAATAAAAATATACATTTTTTAATTGAAAATCTAGTTTGTGATGCTTTAGAATAAATTTAAACTTCTGATTAGCCTGCTCAATTCCCTAACAATTTCATTCAATACTAGCTTTCACTTTAATAATATAACCAATATCTACTAGCAATTAGCAAACAAAACTAACGTAGCCCATACAATCTAGAGTATCCGAATGATTACATAACACTGGTGAACATAAATAATAATACCAAATATGTGGAATTCTTCTTTGAAGTTTCAAATAATTTACCATTTGTTCATGTCATCTTAGTATTCTCCTTTTCTCCTTATCACTCCACCAACATGCACCCCCTTATCACTCTTAAAGTGCTAATGGTCATATATAATATTTATAAATTGAAATTCTTATAGGTTATTTGAATAATTCATATGGGAGCCTACATCTTTGCTCAAACACGTGCAATCAAATAAGAAAATTATATAATAACTAATAATCATATAATCACCAATCAATGAATCTATTTCTACCTTCACTATATATATATATATATATATATAGTTTCTTTGTAAATTGAAATTATCTATTCCCTGTTTATTAATTGTAGCCTAACAATAATTTAGGAAGCCTATCTATCTAATACCCAAGCAACTAAAACTCTTTAACAGGGTGCAGTTATGGCATCAAAACCACACAAACTTTCCCTAATTGATACATATAAAGGGAACGTTATGCACAAAGTAATTTATATTTAACCCCACAACCTACAGTTTAGCTAATCATCCAGTAATGACTTCTCTTAATCATCAGTTCAGCTACGTAAACATATTCTATTTCAGAATCTAAATTTAACAAGTTTACAGCACTAAATCTTATTCACAATTACATTCACATAATAGTATCACCCTATTAAATAATCGTTCAATCATACAATATATACCTCAAGTAGTCCAAGCACCTACTTTCTTTTACTCAATCTATTGAGTATCAATTAACATGTAATTCTTAATATTCCTGAATTTGAACACTGGCCCCAAAAAGGGTTTTGTATTTATTCAGCCTACATATTCACGAATTCACAAATACCCACTTAACCAAGTCATAGGATAGTTCAAGGTTCTATTTTAGAGGAAAAGTCCATGGCCTAAAGGGCTGAAAACGGAAAATGTTCTGTTATTTTATCTTAAGGGGTGGATCAATAATGCTGACCATTAAAGTGATTAATTAAGTTTCCAAGCAACGGAAATGAATGAATAGCTCCCTTACACTCAATTTACCTCTAGCTTACTCTACATGAACTAACACCATTCAAGCAAGGTGGAGTTGTGATTCAATAAAACCTCACTGCACTTTTGAGCTAGTGAATCCCACCCCATCATTCAATCATTTAATAAAAGAAGTTTCACTGCAATAACCTATTAGGGCCTACGTCACAATGGAGTCCAAAAGTGTTCCCGACCAAGAAATCAATGTAGGAGTCCATCCCACTAGTTACAAGAGTCATATCACACAAAAGTTATTAAGTTAAATTGACTTCAACTAACATGGCCACTTAAGGACCTAGAATACCCATTTATATAAGGAGATTTCTATTTTCCCTCATACTTCAACAAATGGACTTCAATCAACAATCTTATTTCCACTTTTGTTCATTTTCAATATCTCAAACTAATCATGATTTAACATTGCTCACTTTCCCTATTCAATCAATTTTCATCATATAACTTCAAACTATTCTTTTCTTTTTCCTTAACTAACTCAATTTATTAAGTATGATATCCTTAAATCCACATTCACTAATACAAAATTACGCTTTTCATAGGAATGTAAAAGATAGTGAGCAATTTACTCACCTTCCAACAAACGCTCATTCTCTCCGAATCTTAAACTCTTCTTCACAAGACACCCATTTAGAAATCTAGAACTCTTTTCCTTGAGCTGAACTTTTACTACAAAACCATCTTGTCTTTATAAAGCTTGTCATAAGCATCTAAAATTTCAAGAGAACAAATTTCCAATTTCAGCAAGATGAAGCTAGGGTTTGTAGATCATTGTCTTCAATTCATCAGAGAAATCATAGGGTAAACTAAAATTAATTGTATGGGTGAGTACTCTACCTCCAAGGAGTGCATTTCAAAGCTCAATCTGGGTTGGAGCTATAGCTGGTCTTGCAGAGCCACAGCGCCCGAACAGGACCAGCAACATTCACCCTAACCCTTTGGACCACCACTTACGAAACTCACACCGCCATTGCTGTCGAAATCGCATCTGTTGGTTCTGTAAACGGACCGACGACGGCATGCTGCTAGGCCGGTTGGGCGGCTTCACGGTAGTAGAGCCCGAACAGGACAACGCCTAGCTCCATCTGCTCGACTAGTTTTGCACGCAGCGTTGGTGGTGGTCTGGTCTGCTACGGTGAGAATGGCAGCAGCTCGTGGTGGAACGCTGACAAAAAGGGCCACCGTCATGGTGCTGGTTGGAGTCCTTTCTCTTCGGGTTGAGCGTCACAGGGGAAGAGGAAAAGAAGAAAATGCTGCTGAGCAATGAAGAAAAGGAAGATTAAAAATCCAAAATGAAGGAGAAGCTAAACGACGTAGTTTTGAGTAAGTGAGTGGGCTTATTTGAGTGGTCAAAATTCCTTTTCTAAATCAAACTTGGACAATCCATAACCACAACATGCACTTGTGAGACTTTAAAACAATGATTCAATAAACCAAAGGATATATTAAGTGAAGACGTAATATCACTATAAATTAATTCATCCAGTCAATTATTAGTTATAATAAATAGCACTTCCAATATTTAAAATAATTTTAAATACCTAGTAATTTGTGCAATCATTCTTACATATATAAATCTATAAATTTAGAATATAATTTAATGAATGCAGCAATGTTTGTGTATTATATGTATATAGTTTTAAATCCTGGATCATTAAAGCTATAATATACTTAATTCATATTAAAAACCAAAAGTACTAAATATAATTTAATAAATTATAACAAATCCAATTGAATAAAATTTTAATGACATCTAATAAAACTTATATTGCAAATCTCTTCACAAGATGAAAGAAGCATTATTTATTCATATTAACGTCAGATTTTGGTTATGTTTCAAACTCCTGCCAACGGAGGATTCTTCGGGATCCCAAACTTGTTTCTGATTTGCAGATGAGAATAATGACCAAAAATGAGATGCAATGGATAAAAGAGTGGAGAGGAAGACACCAGATTTAACGTGGTTCGGCCAAATCCAGATCTTATTAGACCCTACGTCCACAGGATGTATAATATATATTAGCAATATTACAATTGGTTTTTGCTCTCTATCAAGCTGATCCCCCTCTCCTCCCTACCAGGTCTTCCCTTTTATAGAAGGAATAAGGGGGCATGCATTAATTACAAACTACAGTTGTGTTTACATCAAATAATAAATAGAAAAGATAGTTACAGGCTACAATCCGGCTGCTACGATATATAGGCTGCGGAAGTGGGGCCTTCCTGCCAGTTATAGACTTTAGCTTGTAGTCGTTGCCTGGTGTCATTTCTGTCGTGCAGATAATCTAGTGCTTCTGTGCTGGGATTCAGTTTTAAGATGCCAGTAAAGTGACGAGGAAACGAGTTTAGTACTTTTGCGAAGAGGGCAACGAGCTCTTGCAAAGAGGTTGATTATTCTCACAAGTACTTTGTCGGGCCATCAGTGAGGTAAAGCTCGCTAGGGATGAGCTTGTTGGGGAGGAGCTCGCTGAAGTGCTTCTGGTGATCTGTCGATCTCTGTCCTTTGGTGGTTTTAAGTCCACCGCCTCACCTTGGGTCGATTTTCATATACAACATCAACCTTCCAACTCTCAGTTCACGCAATAGGCTGGGAGTTGGAGACCTGACAGACTTCAATCAGTCAAACCTCTTTCCAGAATCATCGTTTCCTTTCCCCAAGTTTTATTTCTGCCAAAGCATACCCGATAATTATGATCGCACTAAGCTGAGTCCTTTCCGAGGCCATTAATGTGGGTGGTTGGGGGGGAATGAATCTGGACCCATTGGTGAGCCGCTCCTTGCTCTATATAAGGGAGAGACCTTCTTCAAGCCTTGTCATACAAAACAAATTATGGAGAACCCTGATGAGCCGCCATCAGAATTTTGGCCTTTCCCGAAGGCATGTATGGTCTACTGCATATGTGGTTTGGAAGATTCGTCTTCTCCGGTAATGTGGGGCATTTCCGTATGTATCCCAGATTATGTCCTCCCGACTCCACCGTGAGGCAACTGTTCAGCCAGCCAAACTCCTAAGGCTTCCTGATTAGATTCCTTCGAGAGGAGCAAGTGGTCGAGGGTAGAAAGGATGCAGCATTGTCGCTGTTTGTACATTGGAAGAAGAAAGTCACGGCGTGCTGATCTTCAAAACGAGGCCATCCACGGCTGGCTTCTTCCCCTTTTTTTTTGCTTTCTTTTCTTCTTCTTTCAACAGGGGCTTCTTTTGCTCCTCAACTAGCTTGTACTTTAGGATTCACCAATGTATTTCACCTTATTTTGTATTCAGAGCTTTCTGATGTAAATATACTTCATTGAGGTCTTTTAATAAATAAAATTGCCTTCTGGTACTTTCTGCTTGTCATTTTTATTTTTATATACACATTGTTTAATCGATCTAAATGGCTCGTATGTTCCTGAAAAATAGAGTGAGAAATACCTTGTTACAAGCAAGCTGTGACTTAATTGAGTTCGCATGAGAGCTGTGAAGCAAAGAGATGAGCGATCTTGAGCTTGGGGTGATCTTGTGCCTAAAAAAATAAGTGTGCATGAAAGTTATGACTTAATTGAGTTCGCGTGATAGCTACGAAGTAGAGAAATGAGCGATCTTGTGCTCGAGGCGATCTTGTGCCTAAAAAGGTAGCCAATCTTGTGGTCGGGGCAATCTTATACCCAAAAAGGGGTGATCGATCTTATGGCCGGGGCGATCTTGTGCCCAAGAGGTTTATTTTTTAGCGTCCCTATGCCTCAGCTAGCCCGTAGCTCAACTGGTGAGTTATTTTCGAGTGTCTCCACGCCTTAGTGAGCCCGTAGCTTAACTGGTGGGTTATTTTCGAGCGTCTCCATGCCTCAATGAGCCCGCAACTTAGCTGGTGAGTGAGTTATTTTTTAGTGTCTCCATACCTCAGCGAGTTCGCAGCTCAACTAATGAGTTACTTTCATCAATTCTTCTCCGGATTAAGCTCCGGCGGGCTTTATCTGAATAATAGATTAGAGCGCTTAGCCTTTCATAAGACTTATGATAGATTGACAACGTGCAGATGACGGGCATTGCTATCATAACAAAAGAAAACTTAATATCAATAAACGTATTCAAAATATGCTCATACAATTTATAAATAGATATAGAGGCCTAAAAGATTGTCCTAATAGTAGGGGACCACTCTTGCTCAACGCCTTGCTGGGAGGATCCATACCGCTGCCTAAAAGGCTGTACAACGTAATCGTGCAGGCACCCTCTTTTAATGAGGTCTTCTATAGCATCCCACAATGCCCAGCACTCTAAGGTGATGTTATTAGATGAGGTGCAGCCAAGAAGGGAAAAATTTCAAAAAAATTTCTCAGACAAACCCTACAATGGCCGAACCCCATCTCCCAAAATCCCTTTGTGTAGAGGTTTCATACATAAATAAATACAAGAGAGAGTTAAACTAACCTTTAATCCAGCTCCTTGCACAGCGAAAGACTCTGATTTCTCCGATCACCTCAGGAGTCCAAGCGTCCTCCCTCCACCAGTATCCACGCTGGAGAAGACTCTTGACCTTCTCAGCTTCTCCTTGTGCTAGCAAGG